>VUQH01046508.1:0-13124 GCA_015106775.1 Etroplus canarensis
TAGGTTGAGAATTTTGACTCTGTCTTACAGAGGAGGTGGTGGCGGCGGCGGCGGTGGAGGTGGCGGCGGCGTAAGAGGGGTAGATCGGCTCCTCGGAGCAATTTACCTCAAACGGCTCCGACACAGCTAATCCGCTCTTAAAGGAGCCTAATCCAACAGACTTGTACCTGATACTGAGAAGAGAGAGAACGGAGAGTGGCAAGAGGAAGACAGGAAAACTGAGAGAAAAAGGAGGGAGGGTGTAGGAGAGGCAAAAGTACAGAGGAAGAGAGAAAGTTGTGTGTGCTGCTTGTGTAGTCACAATCAAACTTGCTGTGTTCAGACAGACAAAATGGTTAATTCATAATTGAAGATCCAGTGTCAAACTGAATCACTCTCTCTGGCTAAGCTGGCTTGGCAAACTGGCTGAACTTGCACAGACTCTCATTTAAACCATTTAATTTGGTTTTACTTCTATTTTTTAGGAAATTGAAAGTCTGCCTTCTGCTAGAAAGTAGGCTCAGTGGACAAAAGTATTGGACCACGTACAGGACCTTTTATGATATCCCATTTTAAATCGATAGGCATTCATATGGAGTTGGTACCCCCTTTGCAGCTATGACAGCTTCCATTCTTTTGGGAAGGCTTTCTATAAGATTTTAGTGTGCCTATGGGAATTTTTACCAGTTCATCCAGAAGAAAATTTGTGAGGTCAGGCACTGATGTTGGATAAGAGGGCCTGGCTGTCAATCTCCATTCTAGTTCATCCCAGAGGTGTTAAATTGGGTTGAGATCAGGATTCTCCCAAGTTGTTCCATACCAAAGTCATCCATGTCTTTAAGGACCTTGCTTTGTGCAGTGTTGAAAAGTCATGCTGGAACAGAAAAGGGCCTTCCCCAATTTGTTCCCACAAGCTTAGAAGCATAGAACTGACTAAATAATCTTGGTAAGCTGAAAAATTAAGTTTACTCTACACTGTAACTAAGAAAAGAGTGATTTGTTTACTCTGTTCCAGAGTCACGGCATGCTTTATACCACTTCATCCAACACTTGGCATTGTACTTGGTGAAGTGAAGTATGCATGCAGTTGCTTGGCCATGGAAATCCATGTTATGAAGCTCCAGTTGTACAGATTTTGTGCTGATGTTGATGCCCACTAACTATTGCTCAACTAGCAGGTGCAACTAATATGAATAAGAGTGTCCTGTCCATATCAGCGGTATTAATCTGACATGTTTTTAAATGGGAGGAGACTCCAGAGCTGCCAGATAAACCTGCAAAAACGGCAAAAGCCCATAATGAGCGGGTGCACCGATCTAACAGTAAATGGGAAAATTGAAAGAACGAATGTGCTTTATTAATCCCCAGACAGGGAAAATTACAAGCTAACACACTCTTTGTTAGTGGTTATACAGTATATACACACTTTTGCATGCACAGCACACAGCAGGAACCAGAAACATGCAGTGTTGCAAGAGGTGCAGAACAAGGCAGCCCAATACAGGTATTTGTCATATTTTCTTCTTCATTTAAGCTATTAAATTAGTTTTACGTAAAGCCTGATGTTTTCTCATGTGTAAATGAAAAATTCTCAGTATCTTCCTCACAATGAGGTACACAGCTTCTTAATATAATGCTGATATTGGATTGGTAGCAGATACCCACAGCCAAGGTATCAAATTGGAAATGGGAAAAGCTGAATCGACGTATCCCTACCCAGAACCCTCTTGACGTGGAAACAGTGCCAACCACAGAGCCACTTTAACTCCAACTCTTCAACAGGGACTCTGCATTCATTGAACTGGACCTCTTGACCGTACTCTTGGTGTTGGCTACTCTTCGGAACATTTTTTAATGCAAGTATTCGGCAAAGGGTTCGGTCAGGAAGGGCATCCAGCATAAAACCTGTGCCAATTTACTGATGTGGGTTCATCCACAGTGGTAACCCAGAAGGGAGCTGTGGTGAGGGATCCATCTTCTCTCTGTCTGTCAGGTACAGCTGTCCACATTTCACAAAAACTGATGTTCCTCCTCGAGTGCTGCTTTATTTATGGTGTAATAGTGTCTGAAGCTAGGTTAGGGCTGATCAAGAACTAGGTCCGTTGTCCTGGATATTACTGTTTGTGAGCCTCATGGACTTCCTAGTGGATTTCAGTTGTCATTAGTTTGTGCAATACAACCAACCAGTGACAAGAAAACTTATCACTTTCTTTCTGTACTTCACAAATTACAATAACCTATGAAGTTTGAGTGATTGTTAGTCAGATGAGCTACTATGTCATTGATGTTCTGAGTTCTTTTAATGTGGAATTATTTACCATTCAAGCTTGGGTGCCTGACATCTCTCCACAGCAATGATCATCACGCTTCAGTTCACCTCATTGTTGTAAACTTAGTAGTGATGTTATATTTAACACTTGTTATTAACCTTCAGCAACTTTTTTCTCAAAGTAAGAGCCTTCCAATGGCTGTTGCTTAACAGGCAGACATGGTTCTTTCCATATTTTGCCATCAAGAGACAGAGCATCAAAATGCACCATATCTGTCTATCTATGGACAGCTTGACTTCACAACTCGAGTCGAGAGAAGATGGGAATGCCACACACATAGCCCACCGGTGGATTCAAACCCAGAACCTTCTTGCTCTAAGGCAACAATGTGAACAAACACACCACTGTGCTTCACTAGTTCTAGAACAAGCAGGGGCATTTTAGTCTCGCTATGAAGCGTTCGCTCCTATAGAAAGTGCAGGGAAGAGTCCCAGGGACCCCCCACACGCTGGGTCCCTGCTGGAGATGAAGGTAATGGCTGGGCCAGTGGCACTCTAGTTGTAGGCCCCATTTGACAGTTAATCAGTGACAGCATGTGGCCAAGTCAGGAGCCAAAAGCAATGCTGTAAGTGCCATGGTTGGACAATGGCTGGTGTTCCGCAGGCTCTGGAGACCTCTGATTCGGAAATCTGTCAGGCTGAGTGATAATTTTACTTGAAAATGTAGCCGAAGACATAATACAGCCATTATCGTAAACTTATGGGTATAGTGAGTTAGTCAAACCAAGCAGACTACAAAATAAAAGCTCAAAGAGCTAGAAACTGCTGTTCCACTAATGGCCACATGAGGCTGGCTCCAAAAGTGAGTCAATCCCCATAAACTCCCATGTTAAAATGCCCAACTTTACGGCTGTAAAAAGCTTGCATACAGTCTGGTACGAAAAAATTAAAAACTAAAAATACTTTATGATCAAATCCCTTAAATTTTATTAAGGCTCAGAGTTAGTGGTATCACAGCTTTTACTGGCGAGTAGATGGCACAGGGAGCCTATCTTAAGTCACCTCTCAACCACTGCTTTGCTGTTATTGCCTTCTGGAGAATTTTCAGTGCTTGATCTACAGTTGATCACGTTAACAGACCTGTATTACAGCTTTGGTGGGTGACATCTAAGTGTTTTACTGGTATGCTACTTAGCACTGATTAGCAGATATGTGCGTCTGTGCCATGCGGCCCCACAGTTTAGGGATGCAGCTTGCTAACCAAGCTCGCGAGCGTAAGCAGATAACCTAGCACGCCATCAGTTTCTTCAGATACTCGCGGCACATAAAACCAGTGTGGCAGAAGCTATTTGCTAAAATCAAGGTTTCAAACTCAACACAGCTAATTACCTATAATTGCTTATGTCAGTTTGGACTTTTCAGCTTATAGTGACAGTGAAAGGGGGAAAAGAAGAGAGTTCTGCATGATGAAAAGGTAAAACAGTATGAGTTTAATAGCAAGGAGGAGTAGTGACTCACATACTCGTAGGTCAGTATGACATAGAGAAAAAGGCTGCACTGGAAAGAGTGAACTGGATGGGAAGATAGAGTCATGGATTATATGCTTTTACAGGTCAGAGAAGGTATATGGTAGAGAACAGCAAAGTGCTTATAACATGAGATGCTCATACAAGCGAGCGAGAAAAGCGAGACAGACACAGTGAGAGTAACCTACATACAGCTGTCTAAATTGTTATGAAGTGCGACGGAAGCACAGGCGGAGAGCAGGAGGGATGGAGTAGTGATTGAGGGGGATGGAGACGGAGGGAGCCCTGGTCTCTCATTAGAGCTCTGAGACAGGCTGAAGCGCACACACACACACACACACACACAAAACACACATCGATATGGGCACTTTTCCCTTCTTTCCAGAGGTTTGCTCCTTGTATGACGAGGGAGTATCTGTTTCCAGGGTTAGTTTATGTTTCCTGTACACTCTGGTTTTGTCAGTACAACAATATTGCGACCTGGTGCATGCTGCATGCTGATGCTTTCATTAATGCCTGTGCACAGTTTCTGCACATATTCGCCGTCTTATAGATGCACTTTTAGCCTTTATTTTTTTCTGCTTTGCTTCCCCACACGTACAGTATCTTCAACCTCTTCCCCTCTCCTCCGGTTCCTCTCTCCTCATCCTCTGCCTCCCAGGTATCGCCTCCCCATGCTGTGTTCTTCCTCCCTTCCTCTCCATCCCCCAGCTCCTCTCCCTCTGCTGTGTATATCAAAGAAAAATGAAGCCAAATAAACTTGAACCCCAAGAAGGTGATTGATGGTTGCACAAAGCTCCCTCTCTCCTTCTCTTTCCTTTCCACCCTGTCTTTATTCCCACACTCCCTGCCGCCACCGCCTCCTCTCTCCCACTGGCGCTGTGGCTCCTTCTCATTCACACACACAGTTTGTATAGTTTGATTAATTATTTGGGTCTGCAGGGTACGGCTATGCTCTTGTAAGTCATTTTTATATACTGGCGAGTTTACTGCAAGATGTGCGTTGATTTCAGATGCTACTGAAGATAAAAAAAAAAAAAAAAATCATGCTTACTTGGTTAAAGCAATCATCTGCAACATTTGCACATAAATAAATGTTCATTTTAGGACTCTCTGCCACCCACTTACTCAGTCATTAAGGTGGAAATACCCAACACATATTAACTGAACAGACGAGAGCGCCACCTACAGCCTCTCCTGCATCTTCCTCACAAATTTGCAAGCATCTTCGTGGGGCTTTCAGCCTTTTTGGGTCTTCAGGAAAATTCGCTTAAAGTCTTTTTTTTTTTTTAAACTGTAGTTAGTGTATCTCACGTTAAAAAGCTTCATTATTGGGCTTTAAAACTTAACTTATGACAGTGAAATAAATCCATTTGTAACTTAGTAAAAGTAGAACTGGAACCATATGTACTTTTTTAAGAATCTGTTTGATAATTATCAATATTTTGATAACTAGCATACTCATGGTGCACCTACAGAGGCTTTGCCACCGTGATGCCACCCATTTGATAGGGAAGTCCTGCTCTGAAGCCTTGGGTGTTTTTAAATCAGATGTCAGGAGCAAGGGGGGGATCTGACTGAGAAACCAAGGGATGATGCACGCTGACCTGTCCACATTTAAAAGAACACCGTGTCGTTTTCAGACTGATTGAGAGCATAAGCTCACCAAAAACGCTTCACTGAAGTCACAGTGGGGGAGCCAGGGGACATTTTCTCGTAGACTGCTGTACAAACCAGACTTTATTCTGCAACCAGAACGTTCCTCCTACTGAAAGACTGTATGATTAAGGCACATCGTATTGGCTTCACTTCTCAGAGCTAGAAGCTATGTCCTTCTACCTGTGGAGGTGTGCAGAACTTAGCCTTAAACTCTTATGCGTGATCGCTAATATATCTATCACTGGTGAGTCATGAACTTGGCTCTTTTCAGTGGTGGTTTTCCAAAATAAATTGCCACCTAATCGGATGTCTGACAAACTAAGTCAAACTAAGCTGCAGGGAGACCTACACTGGCAGAACAAATTTATGTTACGAGTTCATTTAAAAAGCTAGTTAGTTCTCCGTTGAGCTGCTACGCTCTTGACTGAGCCTCATATCATAGGTACAAGGGATGTTCCTGACGACTAATTTACTAGCTGCATAAATGAATTTTGCTAAAGCTAAATAAAACCAATAATTGGGTTTCTCAAATCTTAACTTGAATGTCGCTGAAATGAGTGGCGGCTTTTTCCGTTTGTTATGGTGCGCATACACCGTATTAGATTAGTTTGCTAGGTCTGGCTAAGGTTGGGCTTGCGTTCTTTCAGGCCAGCGTCCACATGTCCGTGCAGAATGTAGCTACACATCACTTCCCTATCTTGGCTATATGTCAGTAAACAACCGCCCGTTTTCTACATTGAAATCATGCCGGTTACCACAGCTGCTACCAGCTGTCTTTCCATCTTGAACGTCCTGGAGCTGGCTGGAGCGAGTGGTGTCATAACATCTTTGAACCAACAGTTAAGTGCCGTTGTACATTAATAAAATAAGAATCTTCTTCTTTTGGCAAACGACTGGTATTTCTGTTGCCCATTAGCAAGAGCCGCAACATCAAAGACTAGTCGAAAAGTTGTACACGTCTCTAATAGATAGCAGTTTCAGTTTCCAATAAGGCAAATGCACCAACAAAATGGATTAAGTGCTGAGTTAATGCCGTGGCGATGCCGCCATCATCTGTTGACAGTACATAAGAATTGCTGCTCCTAAGAGCACGGGTCTGGATTATAATATCCATAAAGTAGGTTGCACATGCCCTGTGTTATCTATACATAAATGCTGTTGTTAGGTGTGTTCATGGCATAATAATATCTCAAACAAGGTCAGGGCTGGCCAAGAACTGGGGCCATTGCCCTGGATATGACTGTGTGGATCCTCCTTGACACCTTAGTGGATTTTAATTCCCGTTAGTTTGTGCAGTACAGCCAACCAATGACAAGAAAACTCATTGTTTTCTGTCAGCACTTCACGCATTGCAATAACCTATGACTTGTGGTAGATTGTGAGCCAGATGAGCTTCTGTGTCACTGACATTCTGGTTTTGAACTGCTTTGCTTGCTGACGGGTTGCCTAAATTAGTTTCAGATTTCAGAAACCTCTGAATTGTGATTTTACGCTTCTAACTGAAAGAATGAATGGATTCCAGCAGGTCTTTGCGCAACCTAAAAGGAAAGCTTTGTAAAAAATTAGAAAGTAGCTTCACAGGTCAGCTGACACCATAACAGTATTTGCTTTGTTTAGACAACGCTCCACACTTTAGCATTATTAAGGCAGCACATTCACACATTTTTTTAAAAAAAAAGGTGAAACCCTTTAAATGTAAGTATTTTTGCAAGAGTTTCATCTCGCGTGTAAAGTTCAAAAGGTTTCAGTCGACACACTCTGAGCTCAGAAGAGATTTATTCAGAAACCCTAAGACTTATCAGACTGAGTGAAAAGGGCCAAATAATCTTGGTTTCGGTGCGTAGAGGGGACTCTCACAAAGAAACAACATTTCTAACTGGTCTTGTTTTCGAGGCCCTTTGTCTGCTTTGCTTCAGAGTGTCAGGAAACCGTTGACAACATAACAACTAGTCACAGCACAGTGTCACTCTGACTGATCCAGTGTGGCAAAGACCGTTATTTATTCACCAAAAAATAGCTTTGACCAAGAGTTATGTTACAGGTGCCCCGCTCACAAAGCATGTTTAATGCCAGCAGAGATAATGTTTGTCATTCCACTACCTACAAATGAGTATAATGAACACTTTAGCCTCTTATATTGCATTAAAGAAGGGAAAAAAATAACAAATTATGACAACCAGTCAATATTTAATTCCAGGTTTAGCCACACTAATATGTCAGCATGTTGAACTTTGCAGTGGTCATCAAACGCTGTGTATGTGTGTGTAGTTCACCAGTCCACAGGTGCGCGCGCGTGCGTGTGTGTGAGACTGTACAGGCCGAGCCCATCCATCAGTCAGCATGACAGCTGCAGCAGAGAGAGGCAGTGTTATCAGGCATGGCACAGGACACCTATCAGGGGTCCTATTGTCTCGTCCACCACGATAAGTCACACAGCGAGAGATGGAAAAGGTCTGTTGTTGGAAAGTGACTGCTGTTCTGACTGTCCAACACAAATGAACGTGCACACACGATCATGCTTTTAATGCTATTCTAGGGTACAGAAACACCTGATTTAAAGCTTTTGATTCATCTAATAGGCACGGAGACCAAATGAGTGTTTGCCAGTGTGACTATTTCATTCTGCTGTCTGGTCAGAACTTTCTGAAAGTAATAAACAAGTGGTGTGTGTGCACATGCAAGTTACATGAGCGTGTGTGCATTTCTTTTAGCTCCCTTTCCCCTGTTGTTTCTCAGCGTTATATCACTGTTTCTCAAGCTTCCTTTCCAGCATCATTCCCATCTGTGCAAATAAACATGCATGTGCACGCGTATACACACACACACACACACACACACAAAACCACCCTTACCCAGACAGATGTGCTGTCACAGTAATTCTGGGACACACTGATACACACCCACATGTTACAATTTTAGGGGGTGACACTGAGAGGGGCAGCCAAAGATAATTCACTTTAGACAGAGAGTTATAATTTGACACTGTTTCTGGGCGTCAGTCTCACAGACTTCATATCACTCTCTGCTGCTCTTTAACGCAGTAAAATCCATTTGCCTGGTACGTACACGTGTGAGTGTTAAATGCTATTTTTGCTTTCTTTCTGGATATTTCAATGTGTTTGTTTTAAGTTTGTGAGTGCTGAATGAGCATGTGACTAGCTGTACACTCACCGGTCACTTCATCAGATACATTCATTAGTTGGACCCCCCTTTTGCCTTCAGAACTGTCTTAATTCTTCATGGCATGAATTCAGCAAGGTGCTGGAAAAATCCAAGATCTTGGTCCATTTTGACATGATGTCATCACACGTCAGCTGTGCATCCATGATGCGAATCTCCTGTTCCACCACATCCCAAAGGAGCTCTATTGGATTGAGATCTGGTGACTGTGGAGGCCATTTGAGTAGAGTGACCTCACTGTCATGTTCGAGAAACCAGTTTGAGATGATTTGAGCTTGAGCAAGATGGTGCATTATCCTGCTGGAAGCAGCTGTCAGAAGGCTCAGGTAGGCTGTGGCATGTAAACGATGCTCAGTTAGTACTAAGGGGATGTGAAATGTGCCAAGAAAATTTCTCCCTCACCGTTATGCTGCCACCAACAGTGTGAATTGTTGCTACAGTAGAGGATGGATCCATGCTTTCATGTGGCCAATTTCTGACCCTGAAATCCAAGAAATTGAGACTCATCAGACTAGACAACAGTCTTCCAATCTGTTGTACAATTTTGGCAAAACTGTGTGAATTGTAGCCTCAGTTTAATGTTTTTAGCTAACAGGAGTGGCACCTGGTGTGGTCTTCTGCTGCCGTAGCCCTTCTGCTTCAAGATTCGGTGTGTTGTGCATTCATACATGCTCTGTTTCTGAAATACTCAGGCCTGCCCCTCTGGCACCAACAAACACACCTGTTCAAAGTCACTTTAAATCACCTGTCATCCCCACTCTGATGCTTGGTTTGAACTTCAGCAGGTCATCTTGACCATGTCTGTATAGCTAAATGCATTGAGTTGCTGCCATGTGATTAACTGCATTAACAACCAGTTGAGAAGGTGTACCTAATAAAGTGGCCAGGGAGTGTATGTGCTCTGCTTTGTGCTCTGCTTCATGCTCTCATCCCAGGGCGTCAAGTTCTGCTGCTGTGTTGGAGGCAACACAAGCAGTAGTTGCTTCAACAGAACATCCACGGCAATATTAAGCAGGCAGAGATAATAATCCTTGTGTAGATAGAAATAATAGAGGTCTGTGTGATGGAGTTTTGTGTTTTAGTCTTTGTTTGGCTCCTTAGTTTTAAGCTAAGAGGAGGCCTACAGAGCTAAAAAATGAAGCCAGTGCAGAAAAGGCAAAAACTGCAGTTCCTCTAGGTGCCACTTGAGTCTGGCTCCAAAAGCAAGCAATCCCTGTAGATTCTCATGCTAAAATGCCAGCTTTAAAGCTTTTATAAAACATCCTCTGCGGATAGTTTTCTCCCTTCATAACAACTTTCCAGTGAGTGTTTTTTTTTTTTTTAATAACTCCCAACACAGTCAGCTAGAGCCCATTGGTATCCACCACTTTGAGTCATTAAACTGGATCTCTTCACTGTGTGTGTGTGCTCTTTGAGCATTTTAGAGTATTTTAGTGGATTATCTGATTATAAATATGGCCTGCTGCGTGCTACCGACCATCCAAGAGGTGTGCTTCAGTCTGGTACTTAGAAGTTAATTAGCCAGTATGTGTGTCTGTATGTTGCATCCGAACAGTTTAACTAAGCAAGCTATCTTTAGCTTATAAATAAGTGCTCCACCCTTTTATCTATATAAGGTCATTTCTGCCTCCAAAAAAAATCAACTCGACAGCATCCAAAGCACTCAGATTAAAGCTTCAAAATGAGTTTGAAACTGGTGGGTGGCTGCTTCCATTTTTTATATACAGTCTATGATTTGAGCACTAAAATGTGCTTGGTTAGATTTGGGAAAAGGTCGTGGTTTGGGTTAAAATGTGCTCCTTCGCAACATTAAACTGCAAATGTCATACCGACAGTCATACCAAACGTCCATATGTGCCAAGTTGGGAGCGAAAACCATCTCCCTGTGACTGACACCAAATAACATCGAGTGAGAATCTGTGAGATTCCAGTGGCTTTGACCAAAAAAGAACAAAACATACAGAAGGCTGTCCTGGAAATGAGAACAGGGTGTGTGTTTCTATAGCTATCAGCTGCATGCCTGCATCCTTATCAGTAGCTCCCCTTTAGTTTCCCTAATTTCCTGGTCTGTTTCACATACGCCATCCAACTACCAAATAAATATAATATTCTGGCATTTGTGTCCAGAAATTTCACTAAATTTGGCTTTAGTGGCCTGTGGAAGCAAAAAAGGAGCCGTGTCCTACATAGCAGGACAGAGTAACACCTTGATGATTACTTACATGGATGGACCTGCAGGAAATTTTACTTTTATTTTGAAAGTTTAGAACCCTTTACACAGCATCTGTTGAACCTTCAGAAAATTTTGGCCACTTCATATTAGGGTTGCTCAACTATGGCCCACAAATCATAATCACAGTTATTTTGGTAATCCCTCAGCTCATGATTATTCAACAAAATTGGCATCTGACTTTGAAAAAATTGTGCATTTGTTCAGCTTTAAAAAAGTAAGAAAATTGTATTTTTAATAAATCAGAATCAGAGTACTTTATTAAACCCAGGTGGGAAATTGTATAATTCCCTCAAACTTTAACATAAGTTTTTATGATAATTCAAACAAGTGAATAAACTAAATAAATGTGAACTGAACTAAATCTGGCACAGCCTAGTGGGGAGTGAATTTGGAAATTTACGGAGAGGCAGAAGTAACAGAAAATGACTGTCTGGGAGATTATACAGATTTATAGGCAAACTCCACAGACTTGAAAGAAGGGATTCTCTCATTGTGAAACTCTCACCTGATATCCATGTTAAAAAAAAATAGCATTTAGCTGATAGCAATACCAATATTTTTCTCTTTATTTATTCTGTTTGCTGGGTTAATCATCCCATCTTTGTGCCAGAGAAATAAGAACAGGTTTTAAAGTCTTTTAAGTCTTCATCACACTGTCTTTAAATGTTTAGCCAGCACAGAAATATTGTAACGCAACAAATAAACATTGGCCACAGACATCAGGAAATGTTCTTTTTAGACTCCATGGACAAAAGTATTGGACCACCTACACATTACACCTACATAAGCTTTTATAACATCTCATTCTAAACCTACTGGCATTAATATGGAGTTGGTCCTCTCTTTGTAGTTATATCAGCTTCCACACTTCTGGAAAGGCTTTCTACAAGATTTCGGAGAGTGCCTGTGGGAATTTTTGCCCCTTTATCCAGAAGAGCATTTGTCTCATCCAACTAGCCTTTATGGACCTTGCTTTGTGCACTGGGGCACAGTCGTGCCGGAACAGGAAAGGGCCTTCCCCAAACTGTTTCCACAAAGTTGGAAGCACAGATTTGTCCAAAATGTCTGAAGCATTAAGATTTCCCTTCACTGGAATTAAGGGGCCCAGGCCAACCCCAGAAAAATGACCCCATAGCCTTATCCCTCCTCCACCAAATATTACAGCTAGCACAGTGCAGTCAGACAGGTAACATTCTCCCGGCATTTGTCAAACTCAGACTGATCCATCAGATTGCCAGATAGAGAAGCACGACTGGTCACTCCACAGCACACACTTACACTGCTCCAGAGTCTAGTGACAGCGTGCTTTACACCACTCCATCTGACACTTGGCATTGTGCTTGGTGATGTAAGGTTTGCATGCAGCTGCTCAGCCATAAAAACCCATGCCATGAAGCTTCCAGCGCACAGTTTTTGTGCTGATGTTAATGCCAGAGAAGGTTTGGAACTCTGCAGTTCTGGAGTCGTCAGAGTGTTGACCACTTTTACGCACTATGTGCCTCAGCACTTGGTGAGCCCCTCTGTAACTGTACGTGGTCTGACTCTTCGTGACTGAGTTGCTGTGGCTCCTACATGCTTCCACTTTGCAATAATACCACTCTTATTTGATCATGGAATGTCTAGGAGGGAAGAAATTTCATGAAATGACTTATTGCAACAGTTGCATCCTGTTACAGTACAATACTGCAATTCAGTGAGCTCTTTAGAATGACACATTCCTTCACAAAAATTTATAAAGGCAGACTGCATGCCTAGGTGCTTGATTTTATATACAGCTGTGACAGTGTGACTGAATGAAAGAGTTCAGTGATTTGTCCACATCAGTGAACAAGGCAAATACATATGTTAGGCTGATATACATCTGTGTATCCCTACTTTAAAGCGATTGTATCGTCATTTCTGGCTCTTCTTGTTTTCAGAAGATCAGAAGCAAACAGTGGCTACATAAAGGCCTCACTGTGTTCATGTTCAGATACTGTATGTCAGTATGGTGAACAATGTCAGACTTCCAAATTACCATTATCTACGTGAGCTTCTTTGTACCTTTCCTTGGGTTGTGCCTGAATTCAGCAGAAGTAGACGAGCAGAGGCTGCGTTGAGGTGCTTTGTCTCGATGCTGTCATATGATTTAGCTCTACCTGCGAGTAGTATAAAGTGGAGCCTGCTCTGTGTCGCTGCCATCCCAGAGACAGTGAGACGGGTTGAGCAAACACCTCTCCCCTTCTCTGTGCATTTCTGACCTTCTTTCCTCGTCTACCATCATTTTGTTGAAGGTAAG
>VUQH01046508.1:13144-26037 GCA_015106775.1 Etroplus canarensis
CCATCCTACTCTCCCTTATTGTAGTTTTTGCGCAAGAAGGCAGAAAATCTGCTTACCCCACACACAGGGATGTTTGCCAGTCTCACACAAAGTTCAAACTGCTTGGGAAAGCACAGCATTACCTGCACCATCAACAGCAAACCTGTGTGTATATGTGTGTGAGTGTGCATATACTGTGTGTGCATGCATATTCCCTCCCATGGCTGTGTGTGTGTGTACAGTAAACAATACCTGTATATATTTCGGTGTGGTTGTGTCTCTGCTTCTGTGTAAATAGGGATCGGCTTTTTTTTTTCCCTTGAGGGCATGCATATTAATGTGTGGGAATAAGGTGATGTACTATTAGTGCTTTTTACTGAAGATCTGATTTGTTAATTTACAGTTAAGTGCATTTCATTTCCTTTTGAAAGACTGCACAAAGTGTGGCATTACATAAAGTGCTGCTGAGTCATCTTATATGCAGCTTTATTTCTATATAGTTGAGTCTGGTACCAAACAAGTTCAGCAGGGCCCGAGCACCACCATGAAACATATAATCTGTACAGAGTGTATTTTACAAGGCAATATTGATGTGAAAAAGTTTGAAAACTCCTTGAGGTGTATTTTTGTTTATTACACATTCTGCAGCATCTCCTATCAGCTTTGAAAAGGCCAGGAGGAATGTAAAGTACAAGAGAGCGGTGCCCAGAAAAGAAAAAAGTCACAATAGGCGAACAACAGCAGAATTTAATGCCAAGCTTCCTAAAATAATCTCAATGTGTAGAACAGCAAATTCTTCAGCAGTGGAGATTGTATTCTGTCATTGTTAGCAGCGGGAATCCTGCCTGTCAGCAGATCGGCGATGGCGAGCGGCCCCGGACAGCTCCTGCGTCCCCGGCGGTCCCGGGATCAGCACCTCGGACAGCAGCGGCGTCACAGACACACACACACACACACACACACACACACACACACACACAAACACACAAAATGTTATAAATGAGCTGCACAGAAAAGCGGGTCAGTTATAACGTGCCGCTGCCCATGAAGAGAAAAAGCATATCCTCTTGTTTTATGTTTTTGTGACCACTTAAAATTGGAAAATTGGCTCATTAGTGGTGTTTTGTTTCCATCCACCTCTGTTGAACAACTTTTACTTTACTGAAGTGATGATAATTAACTCCGAAATCGCTTTCGGTTCTGCTGTAAAGTTTCGGTGTGAAACACCGGCATGTTAGGCAGCATAATCACTAGTGGATTCATGCTCAGGTAGAAAAACAGCAATTATGATCACAGTGTACTCTGTCGTATAGTGGATACAGAAGTGTTTCTGTGTGTATGTGTGTGTGCTTCTAAAGGAATGCTACATTGGAAGGGATGGATGGAAATGCAATAACATACCATGGTGCGTGATTGCACCATAAAGTGTTAATACTCTGGTCTGTCTTACAAACAAGCCACATGTCATTTGTACATTCTTTTCCAAGATATGTAGTTGTGTTTGGAGAAGGCACCAGATTTCTCTTTTGTGTTCCAAAAGACTTCTGGAACAGTGTCCTTTGGACAAATGAGACCAAAGTGGAGCTCTTTGGTTACAATGAACAGCATCATGTTTGGTGAAAACCAAACACAGCATATCAGCACAAGCACCTTATACCAGCTGTCAAGCATGCTGGTGGAGAGGTGATGAATTGGGCTTGTTTTGCCACAACAGGGCCTGGTCACCTTGTAGTCGATCACAAATTCCTCTTTATACCGAAGTACTCCAGAGTCAAATGTGAGCTCATCTGTCCGACAGGTAAAGCTTGGCCAAAGCTGAGTCAAGCAATGATCCCAAGTACAGCAGCAAATCTACACAGAATGACTGAAAAAGAAAAGAATCAAGGTGTTGCAATGGCCAAGCTAAGTTCAGACCTCAAACCGACTGAAAAGCTATGGTGGGACTTTAAGAGAACTGTGTATAAATGAATGTCCGAAAACTTCAATGAACTGGAGCAACAATGTACAGAAGAGTGGGCCAGAATTCCTCAGCAATGGTGTAAGAGACTGATAAAGGTCATAGAGAAAGATTACTGCTGAAGGTGGCTCTATAAGCTAATGAATCATAGGGTGTACTTAGCTTTCCCCAGGACTGCGTAGTCCTGTGAAAACTTTCTTTTTCACATGACTGTATCTGTGCAAGGGTTTGAACCGCTGACCTGAGTTCTCAATAGCCTTATAACACCATGATATGCCTCACTTTCCCGTGTTGTCAATTTAATCTCTTTACAGTATGGACAGAATGGCTTAAATGACTAATGACAAGCTTGAAATGTATTGCCATGTCACTCAAAATGTGCTTAAAAGTGCTGTGCTTTGCTTTAACCCATAAGAACCCATGGTGAAACACTTTAAGTGTTCTACAATATTCCTTATAAAGCTTCACGTTTGACCTTAATTTATGAAGTCCCTAAGGAAAAATGAGTCTGGGTTCTTATGGGTTGAGATGTGTTTCGTGCCGATTACTCAAACAGAAACGCAATTGATGACTACTAGTCTCAGGCAAAGACTAAAAATTGCAGCAGCTGTCCCCTAAAACAGTGATCGCAAATTGTGGGCACTGAACATATTAGAGCTGGGCTGTGGTTACAAAAAAATACATTCTTTTTCAGCTTTTATTTTTCAGTTTTGTAATTTGGTTTAAAATGGGTTTTCAGCATTTTTGATTTTAAAAGAGAGCTAATAAACCAAGGCCACTGGATAAAAAGTTAAACATTGCATTTTATGACCTATTTTTGATACTCAACTCAACTTGTATCTCGTCAATAGCTCTAAAAGTAAAGCTGTTAATGGAGAATCGACCGTAACAAGGAAAAGGTCAGAAGATTAAAATGAATTAATGAAAACACAAAGAGGGTTTTCTGAAGATGGGAAAGAAACAAGCAATATTAAAATGTAAATACTCCATGTTTTGTGCTTGCCTGCTTTATTTAATGTAATGTTTCATAGTGCAGTACAGAGGATCAAAGTAGCAGGGTTGTACTTCCTGTGCCCTTGGCGTTTGGCAGAAAAGCAGTGCATGCTTTAAATCCAGAAAATCTAAATACCTGCATTACGTCCTTTAATACATGTATGGTTATGTAGGCTAATCCTCAGCAGCACAGTTCACTGTTACAGGGCCTAATTCTGCTCAGCAGTAGCTAACATGCTGTTTTGACAATAATAGACTACAGATCATGCTGACAGTATCTTTTTAGAATACTATTTCTGGGCATTAGAGGTTATGTGTTTCTTTTTAGAGAATAGGGCAACACATTCACACACACACACACACACACACACACACACACACACAAACTCATACGCACACCATCAGTCTTCAGTAACCGTTTGACACCTGGGATCTTGGCTGACCGTTATAGTTTGCGTCACAAAGGACATTTGGGTCTCTTTTGGCCCGTTTTGGACAGTGTTGCATGACAGAAATACACGCACACACACTTATTTCAGTGCATGCATTACAATGTCATCCTTTAACACCTGAAATAGAATATTTCAGCAGCAACTGCTGACCAGGTGTCAAATGGCTGAACACACAGTGAAGTCGGCAAAAATATACCAAATGCGATCTCACTTCATTTAACTTAACATTTATGACTCTTGTTACAAATGCAGCTTGTTTTTTTTAAAAACCTAGTAAAAAAATGATTGCTAATAGATTAGACTTCATATTCTGTGTTTTGCTCCTGACTTGCCAGCCAAAAGAAAAAGAAAACTAATACCTTTACAAGTATTTATTTATTTTGAAGTGTGAACATGAAGTGTTAAGCTTAGTATCAGTACCATATTGAAAGCATAGAAAGTATAAAAGACAGATGTAGCTTCCCGGTTTGAAAAGTAAAGCCAAAGCAGAATGGCCAGTATGGGGCAGGTCCTCTGATTGCAAAAAAGAAGACTTCCAGTTCTAAAGAAGAGCTACATGGCCCACTGACTTGCTGACGTTCACACTGAGCATCAGAATTGTGAAGTAATGTGATTTACGTGACTTTGAACATGGCGTGGTTGTTGGTGCCAGATGGGCTGGTCTGAGTATTTCAGAAACTGCTGATCTACAGGGATTTTCCCACATAACCTTCTCTAGGGTTTATGGAGAATGATCCGAAAAAGAGAAAATATCCAGTGAGCAGCAGATCTCTGGGTGAAAAGGCCTTGTTGATGCCAGAGGTCAGAGGAGAATGGCCAGACTGCTTCAGGCTGATAGGAGGGCAACAGTAACTCAGATAACCACTCGTTACAACCAAGGTAGGCAGAAGAGCACCTCTGAACGCACATCATGCCAAACCCTGAAGCAGATGGGCTACACCAGAAGACCACACTGGGTAACTGATGCTTCAGTTTGCACAGGTTCACCAACATTAGACAGTAGATTAGAAAAACACTGCCTATGCTCAATTTATGCTGCGATATTTGGATGGTGCAATCTAGCAGTGGGGGGAAAATTGATACAGTATTGTATCGCAATATTTTATCAATGCAGGCATTCCAAATATCAATATCCTATTATAAAATTTGCAAATATAAATTGAACGTTTTAGTATGAGAATAATAAAATTGATTAATTTCTTTTCAGTCCATCTACGTGATCTTCATATATTATGGAATTCTGAAGGTGCTGCATAACTTATGCTGTACAAACAAACAGTTTTGGGTTTTTCTTATTAGATAAAAAGGATACTGACTAAGTTTACCTTTGGAGACATAATTTGCAGGTGACAAAAGGTGTTACATTACAATATATTGCAGTGTATTTTATTGCAATACTCAGCTTATCACAAAATATTTGACATTGGAATAATATAGTATTGCAAGCTAAGTATCGTGGGTTCTCTGGTGAATCCCACCTCTAGTGCAAACAGCATGAAAGCACGGTGTGGGGGATATTTTCTTGGCACACTTTGGACCACTCGGTAATGACTAAGCATCATTTAAACACCACAGCCTTCCATTCCTTTTTGACCACAATGTACCCATCTTCTGATGGCTGCTTCCAGCACAATAATACGCCATATCAAAAAGCTTAAATCACCTCACAAAGGTTTCTTGAACATGTCAATGAGCTCACTGTGCTCAAATGGCCTCCACAGTCACCAGATCTCAATCCATTAGTGCACTTTTGGGATCATGGATGTGTATCTGAAAAACCTGCAGCAACTGTGTGATGCTATCATGTCAGTATGGACCAAAACCTCCGAGGAATGTTTCCAGCAGTTTGTTGAATCTGTGCCATGAAGAACTGAGGCAGCTCTGAAGTGAAAAAAGGATCCACCCTGGAACTATTGAGGTGTATCTGATGAAGTGACTGGTGAGCTGATAGAAAACTAACCTCAATCTGTGACCACAGTAAACAGTCTCCTGATGTCTTTATGGGCTCGGTTGTTAGGTGCAGGCCTTATTAAATAAAACACGAAACCCACTTGTCAGTAACTAGTAGTTAGAATCACATGCTCTTTCAAAACACCAAGCTGGCAGTGGCAAAAAACTCCCAGCTTGGGGCTTCATAGTGAGACTTCACCCACCAAGTGACCTCATGGTGGCTACATCCATGCTTTATACTGTTTTTGTTAGAAAGTGCAAAACAAAACCAAAGATTAGCGCAGATAAAGGGGGAAAAACCGAGCTTGTGGAGTGGAATAGAGGCAGCATAGGCAAAAAAAGAAACTCTTAAGGTGAAGTTTATGTAGTCAGGCAGTGCACTACTGATCAGTGGAAACACACAGCTGGGCCATTAAAGCTCTCCACACAAACTGCATTGAAGCAAAGCCTGCTCAAATGCAATTGGTGAAGAACTCGAATTACAAACAGACTATAAATGGAAACCAGGAAGCTTTCTATATCAAAAATCTTGCCTCTTGGCTACAGAACACAGAATCTGTTCATAGAGATTACATATTTTTTAACCCAAGCAGAATGAATGAGTAACTCTTCCTAATTGCCACACTGGGAGCAGGTGAGGTGAGTCCCTGCCCACCATAGAATCCTTACATTTCTATTTAACCTTTTTAACCTCTAAACATGTAAAGCGATGTGATGGAGGTTGTGGTATTTCATGGTCACGTCTCAAAGAAGTGGAGCTGGTACGATTCAAAAGAAGCTTGACACTGAAACGGTGGGGGAGAGAGTCCAAAATGGTATCCGAATAAAAAAAAGTGGCGCCATGTGACATCTTTAGTTCATGTGCAATCTGCAGACCTGCACACCTCCACATCCTTATTGTCCCGCTGATTGCCGGAGGTAGATGGAAAAAATAAATCATCCTGTGTCCGACAGTTATTCCAGAGTCACTGCTCACCGGACCAGTGGTTCGCTACGAGCACATCTATTTGTTTTCCTACTCCATTTCACCTTGACATAGACGCCAGGCATGGGTTTATGACATTGTGCGTGTGTGCGTGTGTGTGTGTGTGTGTGTGTGTTTGTCTTTCAAAAGGCGGGCTGGTGTATGTTTCTCTCTTGTGGAAAGCAATCTCCCAGGTTGAGCTCATAAATCAAGGTGGGGGGTGGGGACAAATGGGAATGAAGACTTTGTATGTGTGTGCATTAAAGAGGCTCTTTCACAGAATTCATAACTGTCCTTAGTGTAAGTGTGTGCATCTCCTCATATGCTGTATTTTCTTTGCTTGAGGTGTCAGCTTCTTTGTCGATGGAACGACCGAGCTCTCTCATGGCTTCCCGTTTCCTCCTCATGGTGGGATTAGACCACAGGGCGCCCCATTGAAAATGAAGAGCGATTTAGGAAACTAATGAGCTGTAATGGACAATGTGCCCTCAGAGCAACGGTAATGCAGTCACTCATAAGGCAAACTCCTCCCCATCCCCTTCCTAAGTGTGAGATGAGAGAAACCTGCGGTGTGTACGTGTGAGGGAAAGCGAGAGAGATGTCTGGTTGTGCTGATGACAAGTTCAGTGAGGTGACCTGCCTGTTTCATCTCCCCTCTCTTTCCGTGTGCTTCTCTCTGTCTCTCCCAGCTCTCCTCTCGTCCTGTTGACTTTCTGCAACATGCAGTTTGACAGTCTGAGGTGAGCAGATGCTCTGATGTAAAGCTCAATGGACTAGATTAATAACAGTGTACTAAAAACACAAAGGTTGGCTCACAGAGCATCTAAAACAACTGTATGGGAGTCAACTGCAGCATTGAGACTTCATTAATATATATCTATGGCTAGAAATCACCTGGTTGGATGCCTTCTGAACCTCTGCTGTGCCCATCTAAATGGACAAAGTGATCTGCATAAAATCTGGATAACCATCAAAGTGCATGTTAATGTTACAATCCCTCGACTTTAAGTTAGATATACAGTAGATGGATAATAGCCTGAGGCCTGTAGCTGAATGGGTTCAAGGGTTTTAACCTTCAATACATGGTGTACATGTTCTACAAGTGAGCTACAGGGTTATCCCATCATAGTTAATTTCTCAAAGTTGGCCCATTAAGCGCTTTTCCAACTCTTTCTTGATTCTACTAAAGTAGCTCTGCATGATCCTCAGTTCAAAATAATCCTGATTTATCGTATATGGGGGCTTGCATGTGACTCCAGTGTACAAAAGCTTCACTGCCATCAGTTTCACATTACTGGAGAAAAAATAGTCAATCAGGAAGTGCAGAGTATTAGGAAGGAGGAAGTGAGGGCAGCTATGAAGAGTGGAAAGGCAGTTGGTCCAGATGACATACCTGTGGAGGTATAGAGATGTCTAGGAGAGAGGGCAGTGGAATTTAACCAGTTTGTTTAACATGAGCTTGGAGAGCAAGAAGATGCCTGAGGATAGGAGAAGAAGTGCACGAGTATTGATCTTTAAGGATAAGGGTGATGTGTGTCTTTGTGGATCTAGAGAAAGCATATGATAGGGTGCCAAGAGAGGAACTGTGGTGAGGAGGTCAGGAGTGGCAGAGAAGTATGTGAGGGTGGTGCAGGACATGTATGAGGACAGTGGTGAGGTGTGCGGTAGGAGTGACAGATGGGTTCAGGGTGGGGCTGGGATTACATCAGGGATCTGCTTTGAGCCCCTTCTTCTTTACAATGGTGATGGGCAGGTTGACTGATGAGGTCAGGCAGGAGTCTCCGTGGACTATGATGTTTGCAGATGACATTGTGATCTGTAGTCAAAATAGGGAGCACAGGGAAGAGAGCCTGGAAAGGTGGAGGTATGCACTGGAGAGAAGAGGAATGAAAGTCAGTAAAAGCAAGACAGGATAATGTATGTGAATGAGAGGGAGAGAGGAATGGTGATGATGTAAGGAGTAGAGGTGGATTAGTTTAAATACCTGGGGTCAGCAATCCAAAAGTACAGACAGTACACAAGAAAGATGAAGAAGAGAGTGCAGGCAGGGTGGAGTGTGTGGAGATCGAGTGTCAGGGGTATTTTTTTGACAGAAGGATAGCAGCAAGAGTGAAAGGGAAGATTTACAAGACAGTAGTGGTTTGGAGACAGTGGCACTGACAAAAAGACAAGACTCAGAGCTGGAGGTGGCAGAATTGAAGATGTTGAGATTTTTGCTGGGAGTGACCAGGATAAGGCTGAGAGGGTTTGGACATGTTCAGAGAAAGGATAGTAGACATAGTGGACAAATGATGGAAGAAAGACCATAGAGAAGGTTCATGACTGTAGTGAAGTAGGAAACGAAGAGAGTTGGAGTGACAGAAGAGGATGCAAGGGATAGGATGGCGGCAGATGATCTACTGTAGTGACCCCTAACGGGAGCAGCTGAAAGAAGTAGTAATTTTAGAATGCCAGCTGTCAGAAAAACATGGCAGCATTGGTGAAAAGAAACTTGCTGTGTAACTCTTCACAGAAATGGACAACATGGTGTCATTTCAATTCCAATCACTACATATGAATAAAAGAAGTATGTAGTACAGATGCTTGATATGCCAGTAACACATATTTACTGCCAAAACCCTGTTGACACACGTTGTAACAACCCAGTCGTCATCATTTAGATATTTCACGCATCATAAAACAACCGTGAAGCTCAATATGCAACAGACCAACTCAAAAACCTGAAATGCAGGTGAATTTAAAATATGACCTCAAGTGCAACACACACCAAACCATGCTGTGAACCGTTGCATCATCTATCACACATCATGGGTGCATCACACATTTAAAGCACCATAGCTGGGATGTGTCAAACCAGGGAGCCCGTGTGATAAAGTACTTTTCCGAGGAGTTGACATGTGTTAACACCAGGAAATAAGGAAGTTGTATCCTGCGGAGCTGATGTACAGTTCTGTGAAAACGTTATAGGAACTGTGGAGAATACCATCAGGGATGCGTTTGATAGGTCCTGAATTCTTTCTCCCGCATCACGGCAACCTCAAACACGCAGTGATAGGAATAGAGAGTCCTGCAGCAGATGTTTTGGCCCCCACAGGTCTCAACATCCTGAAGTGAAAGTAACAAAACACTGTGACAAACATGCTCTTCAGCCCTGAACTTTTCCAGGCATTACCCAGCAGAGCTGTATTGAAAACATAAATATCCAGTACACTCGGTTATGAAATAAACAGACTTTACCCTGCCAGCTCCATGGAAGAAGTCCATGTCATGTCCTGATTGAGACGATGTCTGAATAGAGCAGGTAGTTTTTCATTGAAATAACAGCCAGGGGATGGCTGTCATGTCACCTGCATTCCATAAATGGTTTATTTCCAGTAATGAGAACGCATTAGACCTGGGAAAGCTCTTGTTGTGCGTCTGTGTGAGAAAAGAGACATGCCTGGACCAAAGTCTTCAGAAATTATCTGGAGTTTCTGAAAACAGCTGTAGCAGGTTCTCCATTAAATATTAAATATTATTTTCATGTCTTTTTTTCTGTTTGGAGCACTTTTTTTTATTAAGTCAAATTCTAAATTAAAGTTGTTTGTGACATTATTTTTCTAGAAAATGGAAAAAAAAAACTTTTGCACAGTATTGTCTCTCATGCACGTCAGCATAATGTATGTGGGTGTTTTGACACATGCCAGATGTTGGGATTGTGTAATTCTGCTAGCTGCACATTGGTTTTTAAACTTAAACAGTGAAATAAATTCAGTGTTTCTTAGCTCTTGGTATATTCTGTGAATGCTTTCAAATTTACCACCTCACACACCTAAAGGAGCTCAGCATAACTTCCAAAAAATTATTGTTATTAATGATGCCAGAGGCCATTCAGTGATTTGCAGTCAACAAGTTGTTGCCATCCATCCATCCATGTTCTGATGCTTATCCAGGTCAGGGTCACGGGGGCCATGGTCTAAGCAGAGTCACCCAGCCCCCCACCCCCCCAAGCCAGCTGAGCCATATAATCTCTCCAGTGTGTCCTGGTCTGCCTAGGGCGTCTTCTGGTAGGACATGCCTGAAAAACCTTACTTGGGAGTCATCCAGGGGGCTTCCTGGTCAGATGCCTGAACCATATTAACTGGCTCCTTTTGTTTGTTTGGATGAGCAGTGGGTCTACTCTGAGCCCCTCCTGAATGACTGAACTTCTCACCCTGTCTCTAAGGGAGAGCCCTGATGGCCTTTGGATGAAAGTCATTTCCACCACTTGTGGCCGTAGGTGAGGGTAGAAATACAGATTGATTGGTAAATCAACAGCTTTGCGCTTCACGCTCAGCTCTTATTCACCACAACAGATTGGTACAGCATCCACATCACTCAGATGCCACACCAATCTGTTTGTTAGTCTTCCATTCTGCTCTACCCGCACTTCTGAACAAAACCCTGAGATACTTGAACTCCTTGACTTGGTGCAGCATCATCCCTGACCCGGAGTGGGCATTCCTCCCTTATCTGGCCAAGAACCATGGCCTAAGACTTGGAAGTGCTAATTCTCATTCAGTCTGCTTTACGCTCAGCTACCAATCGCCCCCATTACGGGCTGAAGGCCACCAACCCTATCATTTTCAAAAAGCAGACCATTGATCCTGAGGCCGCTGACGTGGGGACCCTCATTTACTTGGGTACACCGAGAAATGTTGTCCATAAAAATTAAAAACAGAATCAGTTACAAAGGGCAGCTCTGGCAGATTCCAACACCCACCAGGAACGAGTCCGATTTATTGCCAGAAATGCAAACCACGCTATCACTATGGTTGTTCAGGGACCGAATACCCTGTAACAATGGGCCAAATACCCCATCTGCCTGAAACAGCCCTCACAAGACCCTTCCAAATGCCCTCTCTAAGTCTTCAAAACACATGTAAATTGTATGTTAGGGGTCTTAACTCTCTGCATTTGACAGATGCTCCAGCAAGTCCACATGACGTTATCCAACTCTTGCTTGGCCGTATCGTCCAAACAGCATGACCAACACGCAGACGGGTGCTGCAGCCCCCGCACATAAAAGCAAGAGTTCGATCACGTGCTGTGGACTCACTGGTGCGTCCATGGACTCCAGAGGGTTTTAAACAACAGCTGAGTGACCAGCTGTAAATATTCACAAAAAAGGTGGATGTGACAAAACTGCCAAGCTGGCTAATCTACAGCTAACTGGCTAACCACCCTGAGTCAGACTCTACAGAAGTTGGTTAGTTCTTCGCTTTACATCATTGGCTTTGACATCATCTTTGGAAATCCACTCGCATCCTTTATACAAAAATAAATTCACAAGCTTTTTGAGGCAACCAACAGCGCTGGATAATGTTTGATATTATACAGCACAAAAAAATCATCTAATATATCAAAAGTAGCATGTAGCACTGGTAACTGCTCTATAGCTGGCAGTCAGTTAGCTAAAATCACTGCCCTGCCTCTTCTCCATGTTGTGTTTTTCTTCGTTTGGCGTCTGGAAATCATGTGGTGGCAAACTAAAGTGATTTATGAAAGACAATGATCTAATCTGACTTCACTCAATGGAAACCAGCTCTTATTGGCCTGGGCCTCCGTTGGGTGTTTTTTTTTTTTCCCCTCTGTGCTGCTGTGTTCTTCAGACGACAGGTTAGCAACAGTGCTTAGCTTGAAGGATGCTTGTGTACGGTTTGTCTGGTTTAATACAATGTAAGCTCTCCTGTCTCACCATTGTCAAGGAGTCTTAGGAGCGCTTCTTATCCAAATGCTACACCACTGAGCTGATTAGGGAGGAAGTCTGTATGAACGTGTGTGTGTGTATTTGTATGTTTGCGTGTGGTTTGTGTGAATTCTCCCTTTCTGTCAATCTGCCTTTACATCATGTTAGCAGTGCTTGCGTGTGTGTACATGCACGTGTGTGTGTGTGTGTGAAAAGCCTGACTCCTGTAATGACTGCAAGCCCTTGTGTTTCACCGAGCGTGTGTGTGTGTGTGTGTGTGTGTGTGTGCACGTCTTTTGAGGGCTTCTCACAAGCTGCCTTTTCCCTCTCATGTGGCTTCTCTGGTATGTTTGGTATTTCACAAAGCCTCAGATCCTCCTCTCCTCAGCGGCTGGGGGAGGTGTGTGTGTGAGTAAGAGAAACATGCTGGGTAACACACATGCACAGACACTCGTAGATCTTAAGTGTCATTTCTCTGCCTTGTGTTGAGGGGGGTGGGGTTGTAAGGGAGTGTGCATGACACTGTGATTAACACACACACACACACACACACACACACACACACACACACAGTGGCTCTGTCGCTCCAAGTTCCTTTCCTTGTTAGCCTGCATGGTAGGGATTTCTTGGTTGGCTGGAGAGGCAGCGTTTGTGTGTTCGTATGCACATATGCTGTGTATGTGCGTGTGTCTAAGGAGACCAGGATGTAATTAGACACAATGGCAGTAGCTAATGGAACAGCTGCCTCTTTGTAAATGTTGCTTGCCGCTGCCATGTGGACACACAAACTCACACACACACTTTCCTTGACCCACCAGTCGCTTGGGGGCACCTCACCAGGTCTTTTTTTTTTTTTTTTTTTTTTTTTCTTTTTTTTTTTTTCCCTCTATT
>VUQH01046508.1:30793-45197 GCA_015106775.1 Etroplus canarensis
GACATGATAGCATCACACAGTCACTGCAAATATGTTCACTGCTCATCCATGATGTGAATCTCCTGTTCCACCGCATCCCAAAGGTGCTTTATTGGATTGAGATCTGGTGACTATGGAGGCCATTTGAGTGCAGTGTACTCATTGTCATTGTTCAAGAAACCAGTTTGAGATGATTTGAGCTTTGTGACGTGATGCAATATCCATCAGAAGATAAGCACACTGTGGTCATAAAGGGATGGACATGGTCAGCAACAATACTGGGGAAGGCTGTTGTGTTTAAACAATGCTCCGTTGGTACTAGGGGGCCCAAACTGTGAGTTGCTGCTATGTGATTGTCTGATTTGATGTCTGTGTTAACGAACAATTGACCTGTTATACCTAATGAAGTGGCCTGTGAGCGTATACAGCTGATACTCAGTAAAACAAATTGTAATCAACATTTCTCTCACCCTCCTGAAGATATTATACTTAAGCAGAGACATTATAAGAGACTCAAAATAATGCTGAATTTAAATTTATGGGAGAACAGCAAAGATGGCGATAGAAGATGTTCTTTAAAACCAAAGTGCAAAGTGAGCAGACTTTTTAAGCGATTTGATGGGTCACTACACATGCCGAGTTTATGTCTCAGTGGCTTCCAAATAAGGCATTTCAAGATGGCTACTTAGTGGCAAGACTTGCTTCTGGAGGGAATTTGGTTTGTGATGTTCTCGTAGTGACAGTAAAAAATAATTCCCAACAACTATGCTTCAGTTCTCAGTGACATCAAACACTGTGTGAAACTTGGAACAGGGGCTGTGCAAATTGTTGTGGTAACTTTGATTAGAATATTCTTCAAACCTATTCCCCTTTTGGTCTGGACATTTGTCAGAGATTATTAAGTTGGGGTGGGGGGAGTACCATCAGTTGTCAATTGTCCTGTTTGCCCCATGTTTCTCTGTAATATGTTGAAGATGTTTTGCCTCTAATTTGATATTTCTTCCAACTTATGTTGTGTGTATTTCTTTGCCTAGGTGCTTAAACATGTCTTACCATCTATCAATACAGCCCCCTTCTGTAGCTGTTATCACTGATTCATGCCTCAGTCCTAATGGTCAAATCATTAACGTTATTTAGACCACAGGCTGTTTGTGGATGTAAGCGTTTCTCTCCCTCCATGTTTGCCCACTGAGGAATCTTAGTGAGCTCATATTATGTGTGTGCGCGCGTGTGTGTGCTTCTGACTGTCCTCAGGCCACTCAAAGTATTGATCTCCATATGGTCAATGAGCAAGGCTAACGACGCTACAATATGCCGCTCTCTCCCACACCCAATCAATCTCAGCCGCCATGGCACAAATAGGCCTGTGAGAGGACCTCACGCAATAGCCGCCACTAATGAACACCTCCAGGTTTGAAAGACGATGTCACTGGTGAGGATTAGCTGATACGTCAGCATATTTTATTGCTGTAGCTACAAGTCATTGCGTTACCCGTGTGTGTTGCAGCGATGAGGAGGACGTGCAAATACTCACTGACAAGGTAGCATAAACATTCATAAACACACATGTGCTGCTACCCACCCCAACATTGGATTTCTAAGGTAGAAGGGTAGTGTTGTCATTGATTTCTCTGCAGCAGAAACTAGAGGCATACCATTAGTCTCCTAGGACAAACACACACACACACACGCACACACATGCACACAAAGAAATGTGGAGCATGTCAATACACCAGGTCAATAATCTGGGATATCTCATCTGTTTAAAGAAGCAGCTGTTTGTGCTGTAGGATGGAAAGAAGGCTAAAAAGTCAGAGCCAAGGAGGAGAGAAACGATATGCAGGGATATCCCTCCTTCCTTCCGCAGCATGTTCCTCTCTTCCTGCGTCTCCTGAGGCTCAGCGAGAGCAAGAAAAGCATAAAACAGAGAGTGAAATCAAGAGAAGGAGAGACGTTACAGGCGCACTGGTAGCATTACCTTCACCGTTGGTCCCTGTAGATTTCCCTATCACTCACTAACACCAGTACGGCACAGTTAAACACTTACACGCTCGGTGAGTCATTCACTGCACTCCTTTACTCCCCCGCCCCTTCTTTCTCCCTCTCTCTCTCCCTCTTTCTCTAACTGTTTGAGGTCTAAATCCCTCCATACTCAGCGACTTAACCCCTCTCTTTCATTTTGCCCCCTTCACTCGTGCTTGGATCTACCAGTAACCATTAGCTGGAGCGTGCAGTGTGTGTGTGTGTGTGCGTGTATGTGTATGTGTATGTGTATGTGATCAGTAAACTAATGCTTTGTCGAGCGCCACGTTCCTGGCACGTGGCAAACCTCGCTGCCAGAATAACACTGCAAATGAACCTCTCAGCAGAGGCCGAAACATGCACAGGTACTCTCCTCTTTAATGTTCATCTTCCTGTTTAACCCCAGGAGAATACACCAACAGGAAGCCATATTGTATGTATGTTATATGTACCTGTCAGCAAGCATGTATAAGCCCAGTTGCACACTATATATTACCACTGGGTTTCTATTTCAGAAATATCACTGTATTTTCTTGACAGAGCATGCTTACCCATCTTAGGAGGAAAAAATACCTATAGGAATCCAAGATTTTTCAGCCTCTGTATATACTGAAACAAACATGTCGTCTCCAAACCTCATCCACCATTCTCAAATCAAACATACTAGCTGCATTTAAAAGGTGATGCATCGAGTCCCACAGGCACAACTAGGCATCCAGAGCAAGGCTCCCTTGCATCACACCAGGAAAAATGTGCCAAAATGGGTAACTTCTGCACCTATACCTCCACCAAGGCTGAACAATCCTCCAATTTCTGTTTTTCCTGATGGTAAATATTTCTGTCTTTATTTCATTTTTTTATCTTTATTTATAGAAACTGAAACAAAGCTAACTTTCAAAAAGCTGATAACTGCAGTTTTTTAAAATTTGTTTATGGCATGTAATTTATTGAGATATGATGCATAATACCAAATTGTGCCCCGTCTCATACTGCTCAAAAATCCTTCAAAAGAAAAAAAAGAAAATGGGATTCGGATCCAGATCGACTCCAAAAGGTAATCACTTCTAAGCTGGGCCAAGTCCCACCACTGGTAAAATCTTTCTGCCAATCCATTAAACATAACTTCCTTGGTTGAGGTAATTATACTGTTCAAATGCAGTAAAAGTAATGAGATGTCCTAAAGAACAGTGAATGGTCTGAATTCAGCTTTTGTTCACCCCTCAAAATTACATAGCTTTAAGAGTTAACTTTGAAATTATCATATGGATGAAGACACAGACTGCTGTAGACACTCACTGTTGTGAAATATTTCCTGACCTCCTCATAGTTTCTTCAAAAAAATATAAATTTAGATTTGTTACTCCTTAAGACCTGTTGACACTGATTTTTCAGTCCAGCTCTTGTGGTATTTGGTATACCTCAGCCTTTTCTTGACTTCTTGGCTTCTTGACAGCCACACTTCCATTGCGAGCATTTCAGTTGAGGCTTCAGCGAGCATTAGATGGGTCAACTAATTAAAGTTTATTTATAAGTCCCCTCTCTAGTGTCCCTGGTGCGTAGTGGTTTACACATTCACCTTACAAGCGCAAGGTCCTTGGTTCGACGCCAGGAAGGGCATCCGCAGTAAGACCACTGTCAAATTACCAATGCGTATTAATCCTCTTGCGAGCCCTTGGGGAAAATGAAAGAGATCAGCCAAAGGTACGTTTATATTGGCTTCTCTAGACCTAGTCAGTCCCAAAGTGCTTCACAACAAAACAATCAAAAGCAAGATGACACAGAACTGCTACACAATAAAACAGACTAAATAACACAATAATACAACCACATAAAAATGAGTCAACCAATAATAATTAAAGCAGGAAAACTAAAGAAAAGAACCAAAGACCATATAAAAGCCTGTCTGAAAAGATGAGTTTTTTTGTTTTGTTTTTAAGAAACAACAGAGTCAGCAGAGTAAAGTGAGTTGTTTCACAATTTTGGAGCCACCGCCTGAAAAGCACGATCACGTTTTTGTTTTCAGGTGGGTGTGTGGAACCACAAGAAGCCCCTTATCTGAAGACTTGAGAGTCCAACCCATAATATATGGGTTAAGCAACTCAGTAATGTAACTGTGAGCGTCGCCACGTAGTGCCTTGAAAATAAGAACAATGGTTTTAGAATGGATTCTAAACTTAACCGGCAGCCAATGCAAACGCAGTAAAACTGAGGTGATATGACACTGCTTATGGGAATGAGGCAAAAACCTTGCTACAGTATTCTAGACAGACTGGAGATGATTAATAGAAGTTCAGCTGAAGAACAAGACGCATCTCTCAGGTCCTGCGTCCTGTGTCTGCTGGTATTATATTTTGCCCATTTGTTAATTTTCTTAAATGCCAGTTATCTTTGCTATTTTTTTTACATTTAACTAAAGAAATGGGAACAAATGACGTATCTGTGAGACAGGCTGCTATTAACAAAGTGCCTAAAGCTACCATTTAAAACTGGTTCTTTGCAATGTTATGTGATTCATCCCTTATATTAGGTGCTTATGTATCCATTGCAGAGGCGTTGTTTTCAGGTTGTCTCTCTGTCCATTCATCTTGTTACCACTACAGGAGCTGACTGGCTTGCTGGATCTTTACCAAGCTTTGTGTAGTTAATACCTGTGATGGGTGGAACATCTGGTAACATTTGTGAGATTGTGGGGTCAAAGATCAAGATTACACTGGGTCAGACTTAAGGCAGAAGCATACTGGCTGAGTTCTAGGTATTTTATGCTTGAATGATTCCTAGGTTCAGTGTTAAGTGGCTCAACAAAAAAGAAAGTGTTCCCCGAAAATGGTCAAGCACAAGAACTGGACTAAAAATAAGCAAGAAAGCAGCCGATGTCCAAAGAAAAAAATTTGAAAGACCTTCAAAAATCAGGAGAATTATCGCTTTAGACCACTTTTAAAGAACACAAGAAGTAGTCTGGATCTTTGGAAGCAAAATGTGAAGAAATGAGGGGTGGCTTGAGACTTTTGCACAGTTCTGTATATGGCAGGTAATAAGAAGAAGCCCCTTTATTTATCTACACTTCTGTTCCTAATCAGAGAACTGAGAGAGCTCCTGTCTTGTCTAAGCAACACTTATTAGACCAGTCAGTGTTTAAAGATGACTTCCCCTCATTGACATGCCAGTGTGTGCATGATCCTCAGCACTAAATGAGGCCTTTTAATTGTTAGTTTATGTAAAAGCTGCTCAATGCATGGGTAAACAGACGTCACAAGTTTGTCCCCTGGGGTTTAGCTCCTCTTTTCTCTCCTGTTTTCTTTTTTGTCTCTCTCGCTCACTTTGATGGAGTCATTTCAGATAACTTCAGACCCACCTCACTGCCTCCTCCCTCCCTTCCACCTCCTCTTCTATTCTCTCAACCGTCCATCTTCGTTCATGTCACCCCCCATCTCCTTCGCTTTCTTTTCCTTCCTTCCTCACCCTCCCTCCATCTTTTTTTTTTTTTTTCTCCCTCCTTCTCTCATCCAGTCCCTCCCACCCGGGCCATCAGAGTAGTGTGAATCCTTTGGTAAACGCCTGGTGCCTTGCAGAGCTTGTCAGTAAAGCCAGAGCTAATTAGCGGAATCACAGAATAATTAGTTTTTCTTCTTGTCGTTTAATTCCCACCAACACTCATCACCCCATCCCTCTCCGCCCATCTAGTTCCTCTGCTGTCAACAGTCAACACTAAGCTATAGGACGTTTCTACTCTTGCGCACCTTCTATCCCCTTCTAAACGTTCCACTTTGTCTTGATTTTCATTTCAATCACTCATCTGTTTTTCGCTACATCCCTCTGAATCTCCAGACATCTCCCTCCATCTCCTCTCTGTCTCTTTCTACATCTCACAGTGCCTGGCTCCTTTCTACATCTGTCTCCTCTCTCCCCGTGGAGTGTTTTCCCGCCCACACCTTTTTCTCTATTGAGGTTTCTCTTGCCGCTGTTGACTTAAACACATGGTCGAGCTTGTTTTCTCACTCCTCGCCATCCTCCCACTCTGCTTCCACCCTCCCCTCCCTCTTCTCTCTCTCTCCCTCTCTCTCTCGCTCTCTTTCTCTCTGGCTCACTTTTGTTTATCCGTATAGCCAGTGTTTGTTTACGCATCTATTTCTCCCTCTAGGTTGGCCAACAGTCCACTCCTTCAAAAACGATTTCCCCCTATATATCCCTCCCTCCCTCTGCCGCTTCCCTTATTCTCCTCAGGGTGGCTGTTTGCTCCCTTCCTTTATCAACATCTTTCCTTCCATTCCTCCCTAAATTATTCCTCCTTTACTTGGCTCCCTCCCTTTCTTTTTTCTCTTACCCACTCCTCAATTGCTCTTGTTTTGTAGAAATGATAAGGCAGTGAGAGGAGAAAGGGTCTCTGGTCACAGCCGAGGTAATTGCCACTTTATGGCTCGTGTTTTGTATTGAGAGTGCTTTGGTTTAGTCTGACTTAGCAGCCTCAACGCCAGAGGCTTGTGACGTGGTGTCAGCTAAAATCATGATGAAGGTCTGCAATTATTTGCACAAGTTGACTTTCAAAGACGTAATATGTTCACGTAAATGAGCAGATGGGTGATATTTGATGACTAAGTCTGCTTATGCTTTGTCATCATAATCACAAATCCATCTCATGAGCTACAGACGTGTAAAAAATAAGTACATACCAAGGAAATTGCTGACAGTTTTGGACATATTTGGACAAGAAAACATAAGATCTTTAATATATAAATGTCATATTCTTCTAAGGTGGAAAAAAGCAACAAACTCTGGCATTGCAAGTTAGAATTCCTCTCTTTTTTGTAGAAATAAGTTATTGTACATCTTGCTTAAGTTTTTCAACATTCTTCTATCTAAAATTCAGTTCCAAGATGTTTGAGGGTCTTCCTGCCCCTTTTAAACCCGCATTCATTTAGGTATGTATATGGGCTTTGGCTCTTTAACCCTCCATTCCTTCTTACTTCTTCTTTCCTTGTTAGAAGGGTCCATGTGCTTAGAAGCAATGTTGTGCTGAAAGGCCCACTGACAGTTCAGCTACAGCTTTTGGACAGATGGCTCCATATTATCCTCAAGCACTCTTTGATGTGATGCAAGATGTCCAAGCTTAGAGATATGAGACTTAAAGAATCTTGAATTAAAAGCAGTTGTCCCACCCCTACCCCCAAAAGACCCAATAAACAGTTGAATTAGCAAACATATGAGCCAGTTGTGTTTTCTGTATTGGTGCATGAGCACAGTAAAGGTTTATAGCCATTTCAGTGATCTGTTACTGTGAGCATATCGATTTGTTATTTTCTTAAAAATGTAGGTAAGTGTACTTAGTGTTTTTCTTGGCTAACTGCATCCTTAAATTATCTTGATATTTGTTCGGTGCTCTCATGGGATGGGCATGTCGGCATTCTGGCTCAAGCTGTTAATGAAGCCATGATGTGCTGTTTTTTCAGGCAAAGTCACCTAAGATTTTTTTCTTTATCAGAGCCTTTAGGTCCAGCTTTTATGTCCCAGTGACCAATGAAAAAAAAGCATACCTCCTCCAAGGTTAAACGGTCCTTTCACAGCAGACAGGAATTGAGTCCTTGGACCCAGAAGGATATCTGGAATTACATTAGCTTGTGATATTTTCTTGAGAACATCAAGAAGATATCTGCCAATTTTTCTTATTTCCTATTTGCAAAGGTATGATAAAAAATATCCAACTTATCCCTATTTCACAATGGTAAAGACCCCTCTCCACAAATCCTGGAACCATTTTCAGTTCAGCTTCAAATCACTTCTAAGTTAGGCCAAGCCCCACATCTGATGCATTTTGATGCAAATCTGTCCATAACTTTACAAATAACCTTGCTAACAAACAAACAGACAAACCAAACCAATCACATATCTTACTTGGCAGAGGTTATTAAAGTTATAGCTGTCCATCCTTTTATTTTGAGGCCTTGCCAAGTGGCAAGATTTGTTTCTAAAAGGACTTTGCACCACCTTTTTTGTCCTGAAATGTTTATTTTCATCAGATAAACGTACAGTCTTGTGAAACTGAGAGGTTTCACAGAATTCCATGCAATCCTATGAAAAACCTGATAGCTGAAGGCTTTGCCCCCCATTCAACAAACATTTCCCTTAGGAATCTTTTTCAACCTGAACTAGAGAAGTAGTGAACAATTCTCCTAAATGAATATTTAAATGTTTAGAAAATCATATACAGTCATGCTTGAAAAAGACTCTGCAGTCCTGTGGAATGGGTACACCCTTACTGCTTCCATAGGAATTAAGAGGGTAAGTAGCAGCTAGGTGTTGTTAATCAAATGCACTTGATTAACTGATCATGAGCAAGTGTGAACACCTCTATTAAAACCTAAATTTTAGCAGTTTGCTGGTCTGGAGCATTCAGGTATGTGTAAACACAGTGCTACAATCTTCCTATGAGTTGACATCTCAGCAAATTCACCCCAAGGTCAGACCCTGCAGTGCCCAGAGAAACTGTATAAAACCCACGAGCTACATCTCAGACTTGTTAGGCTTCAGTTAGCATGGTAAATGTTAAAGTTCATTACAGTACAATTTTACAAAGACTGAACAAGTATTGTTTGTTTGGAGGGATGCTAGTAGAAAACCTCTTCTCTCTAAAAAGAGCATGATAGCTTAGGTTTGCAAAGTTACATCTGAAAAAACCACCAGACTTCTAGAAGAATGAAGTCAAACAACGTTTGGCCATATTGCGCACATCAGTACCAATTGGCAAGCATAGTAGTGGAGGGGTGATGAGTTGGGCTCGTTTTTCAGGTACCTGGGCACCTTGCAGTCATTGACCATGAACAACAGACCACGAACTCATCTGTATCAATTTATTCGAGAGTCAGATGTGAGGCCATCTTCCCTACAGCTAAAGCTTGGTCAAAATTGAGTCCAGCAAATCTACAACAGAATGGCTAAAAGCAAAAAAAAAGAATCAAGGTGTTGCAATGGCCCATTCAAAGAGAGCTACTTCAGTGAAATGAAGCAAATTTGTGAAGAACAGGCCAGAATTTCTCCAAAACACTGTGAGAGCCTGATAAAATCATACAAAAAATGATTGCTTTAAATTTTTGCTGCTCAAAGTGATTTTAAAAGGTACTATATTTGGGGGCGTGCTTAGATTTTCACACGAATACATGGAGACTTGTGAAAACTTTCTTCCTCTCAGTATGGCCAAGCAGCTGTCTTTGATTCATCAACATTTTTCAGCACCAGACTATCAAGAACATCTCCAGCCACAGCAAATGTGCAGGGTTTGAAGATGGCCCACCGTGCACACATATCACTGGAAACACTGCGGTTCGTAGCTTTAAAGATGAATGAAAACAACATATTAGCTGTGTGCGTTGTCTTCACTCTACGCACAGATCGCATCAGGCTTTTGTTCCATCTTCTACAGTATACCTCTTCCTCTTTCTGTCCTTCTCTCCCTCTCTCTGTCCATCTGTTCTGCTGAGTCGTGCGATCAGGAGAGGGTCCATACATCACCTCTCCACCTCCCATGGGACAACGCAGTGGAGGAGGGGAGAAAATCAAAGGGGGAGAGATTGGACTGGTGCTCTCTCTCATTCTCTTTTTTTTTCTTTTCTGCACACACACACATACACACACATACACACACACACACACACTCACACACTCAAACCCCCTCTACACCACCAGCAGCAGCTGTTAGCAATGACTGCAAATTGTTTTCCCTGCACCTATTTGTGGCGCGCTACTGATTGCAAGGTCCTTTTCTCTCTTGTGTTTGCGTGCAAGCACAGTCGTGTCCACGCCTGTCCGGCCGCATGTGCGAGCGCTGGATTAGCGTTTTAGCTGCATTAGGAAGAGACTGAGACCAACACTTAGTTTAATGGAATTTCCATTTTCTACTTTTTCGAGAGCACGGTGTTATCTGACGACGGATCGACACCCGACAGTCGAGAGCGCGAGTGATACAGAGACAAGGGGAGAAAGCATGAGACAGGGAAAGCAGTAGATGGGAATAGACAGAGTTGTGTGACTGATGGAGGGAGGGGTATCACTAAACAAGCAGAGAGAAAGAGACAAACTGAGTGAAATGAAGAGAATTTAGAGAAAGACAGTAATGCACCGAATGTGGGAGGGAGGGCGGCAGACAGAGGGAGATGAGTAGAATGCAATAATGTGATAAAGCAGCTGAGGAATGGAGGTTTTTCTACACTCTGACGCTTTTAGTCCCATTTCTACTTTTTACGGCAGATTTCATCATATTACCAAAGGCCATTTTGGCTCTATTGTGGATAATAGGCTGCTGTGGAATTATTGGAGATGCTGGCTTAGATAATGGTCATTCTCTCTCTCTGTCTCCCCTGCATGTGAAAGGGAGAGGTAAGGCAGAGGAAGGAGGAGGAGAGAGATTAATAGCATACAAAGATGGGCAGAGTTGGGGGCGATGAAGATAGCAGAAGGTGCAGCGTGCAGAAAGGCAGCTAAATGTGTAAGACAAAGCGAGGGGAAGATAGGTCGTGCTCTGTAGATTGCGTTTGTGTGCATGCTCAGACTGATTTGTGAATGTTTGCTTCTAATACAATAAGTGGATCAGAAAATTGGATTTATTCGTCATTATAGCCCTTCTCCAGAGCCAGTAGAGCACCAGAATTCATATTCTTAAAGGCTTACAATACCTTAAATGTATGGTTCTTTTGGTTATCTTATCCACAGAATGCTTGGATTAAAAAGGGGATGTTTTTTGAGAAGAGCAGCTGCATTTAATGTCCATCTATCCATTCATCCATGAACCTTCTCTGAAGAGGAAGACCACAGAGAAGATTCATGGATGTAGTGAAGGAGGACATGCAGAGGGTTAGTGTGAGGGAAGAGGATGCAAGAGATAGGGTGAGGGTGAGATTGAGGCAGATGATCCGCTGTGGCGACCCCTAACGGGAGCAGCCGAAAAAAGAAGATCCGTTCATTTTCTGCCACGTATCAGGGTCTGGGTTGCGGGTACAGTGGTCTATGTAGAGATGCCCAGACCTTCCTCTTCCCAGCCACATCATCCAGGTCTTTCTGAGTGACACCAAGGTGTTCCCTAACAAGCGGAGTGATGTAATCTCTCCAGCATGTCTCAGGTCTATCCCAGGGCCTCCTCAATGTAGGACATGCCCAAAACACCTCACCTAGGATGTGCCCAGGAAGTCAGATGCCTGAACTAGCTCACCTGGCTCCTTTGGATGTGGAGGAGTAGTGACTCTGCTGTTAGCGCCTCACCCTATCTCTAAGGGTGAGCCCAGATACCCTTCAGAAGCTTTCTGCTGGTTGTATCTGCAATCTCCTTCTTTTAGTCACTATCCAGAGCTTGTAACCAGGTGAGGGTAGGAATATAGATCAACCTGTAAACTGCTTTCCTTTCATGCTCAGCTCTCTTCACCACAGTGGATCAGTACAGTGTCTGCATTCCTGCTGATGACACAGCCCTCACTTCTCTCACTTGTGAAGAAGACCCAGAGATGCCCTCTCCAGGTCAGGGACAAGTTGCTGTCCCTCCACTTGGGGCAGCAACTTGTCCCTGACCTGGAGTGGGTATTCGGCCATTTTTCTGGAAAGAACAATGGCCTTGGACTAATTCTCATTTTTGCAACTTCACACTCAGCTGTAAAGCACCCCAATGGAGGCTGAAGATCATCATCCAGTGAAAGCAACAGAACTACATCATCTGCAAAAAGCAAAATTAGGATCCTGTGACCATTTAATGTGATTAAAAAACAAATCAGTCACTATTTTGGTTAAGGTTGCGTACTGTTACTCAGACAGGTGCTTCCTTCGCTAGTTGGAACTAAAAAATCCAATTGTTTAAGCTAGTTATTCATGTTTTGTTTGTGTAGAAAAGTTGGTAATGTATACTACTATTAGGCAGCAGCCCATTGTCTTCATGTCCAGATCTTTTAAACCAGCAAGATGAAGTGTGGGACAGATGACAGCTTATAATATTATCATGGTTCTGCAGTAAAAGTACCTTCAGCTGCTCTCCTATATACTCCTCAAGGGGTGATCAGATAAAATCAAGATGAGCTGTTGTATTTAGCCTGTGACACAGCTGAGATAGGCTTCAGTGCCACATCAGATTATTGGAATGAAGGAATTTTTGGTTTTTTAACTAATCTGGTTAGTACATGTGAACAGACAGCCAACATATTTACAAAAACATAAACAACACTTTTAAGCCATTACGTTTGTACACTTCTAGATTCTGTCACAGTTGTCGCATGGGGAAGTTGATGCATCGGACTTTCATAATCATCACCTCTCTGTTCTCGATGTCAGCATTATAAACCCAGGGATGCAACTACTTGAGTGTAAAGTCAATTAGCCCAGCAGGAAAACAAATTGGTTTGGAAGCTTAAGGTTGCAATTTTGAATTACCTCTGAAGTATGCATTTTGGCTCATCTGGCCAAAAGACCAGTGATCTCATGGCGAAGCATCCGTCCTCCATCCACAGGAGGATCATCCAATGGGCCTTCAACCAACTTTGTGCTCAAGGTCAAAGTTATATTTATCATTTTATGGACACTTTTAAATGTTCGCAAAAGTCTCTACTCCTAAGAGCATTGGTCTGGATTGATTCAGATTTGAATTGTCATTGTTTTGTGCAATTCAGCCAACCAGTGACAAGAAAAAATATCAGTTTCTATGTGTACTCTGCACATCCCTCAGTTTACATGTGGTCATGTAGTCTTGTCCTTCAAAAACAGAAATTTTCTTTCTTACTTTGCCGTCTGCTTGCCAACTGTCGTGTGAATCCTTTGAAACCTGTAGCATCCACAATACAAGACAAATATGACCCAACCATAAAAATATTGCTCCTTAGCACCTCTAGTCGTCAAAAACTTCACAGAATAATTGTAAATTAAATACATTGGAGACTTTGTTGGCTAAAACCACAAAACTGAAGACATCAGCTTGGAAGTGTTTAAACGTAAATGGCTTAAAAGTGTTGGAAATTGTGATTACAGTTTATGGACTGAATAGAAGTCTCCATTGGTAAAGAAAGTAATATTTAGTTGCAGCCATGATTTACTGGTGTTTGTGTAGCTGGGTAAATGTGAAGCAGCTGGTTCTGTAAATGGAAATATATGCTAAGAATTGAGCTGATGGTATGATTTAGTGCACATACGTAACTGTGGGTGTAAGTGTAGCAGCCACAGACAGTACAGTATAGATTGCATATAAGCCCACAGCTACAGAAAACTATCTCACTGGAATATGGAAGGATAGAAGGAAAGGTGGGGGTAGTTAAAGGGGTGGAGGAATCAAGATGGAGGGAAGGCGAAGAGGATTGAAGCAGAAGGGAGGATGTGAAGTCAGGAGGCGAGGAGGGGGGAGAGCGAAAAGGGCGCCTAAAGAAATTCAGGAAGGGAGAGATGGAGAGACTGAGGAGGAATGACAGAGGGAAGGAGGGAAGGAGAACCTATTGCCCTGAGACTACAGCAGAGTGAAAAAGAGTGAAAAGAGGGAGAGAGCAAAAGAGTGATAGCCTTACAGCAGCACCTAATGGCTTCTCTGGAGAGAGGGAGAAAGGGAGAGAGAGAGATGGAAGGAGAAAGGCATAATGAGGGGGCTATGACAGAGGCAGAGATAGATTTAGAGAGGTAGATGGAGGGATAGACAAAGAGAGGTGGAGGTTTTGCGGCCGCTCAGTAATGATGGAGTCAAAGAAAACAGAAGAGGAGAGTGAGAAACGGTAAATGGTGAGAGGGAGGAGGAGGAGGGGGAGAGAAGGAGGAGAACGATAGCCGCTGAGGTGGAGGGGTGAGGGGGGCGGATGCAAGCGTTAAATGAGCAACAGCAAGAATAAAGATGGATGAGTGTGGACGAAGAAAAACAAATGTGAAACAGGTAGAAAAACAAATGAAAGCGGGAAAGAATGAGGCAGACGAGAAGGGTGAAAACAAAGCAGGGGAGGAGGAATAAATGGGAAGATGGATGGAGCTGAAGGGCTGGATGGAGAGCAAGAGGGAGGGGGAGGGGGAGAGTTAAAAAAAGGGAAAAGCAATCAGATGAAGAAGGGATTGAGAGAATGGAAGACAGAGCTGGTGTGACAGCAAAGGAGGAAATTGAAGAGGAGGTTGTTGAGTGAGGGATGGAGGATGGCTGTAAGGATAAAAAGGCAGTTTACTGTCACAACGAGAGGGAGGGGAGGGAGATGGAGAGGGGAGGATGGACGGATGCGTGGAACGCATCTTCACCTCCGTTAACAGCCGTGTAATGGCACTGATCACAGCTGTGAATAATTCAAAGCCTCTAGTTGGGAATTCTTTCTGGGAAGAGACCAAATGCTCTCCAAGGCAATAATCATACACACACACCTTTAATACCCGTATTCCTGTCTGTGTGTGTGTGTGTGTGTGTGTGTGTGTGTGTGGGTGTGTG
>VUQH01046508.1:50417-60543 GCA_015106775.1 Etroplus canarensis
TTAGAATTAAATTTTAAAAAAAAAAAAACTAAAAAAAAAAAAATTTTAAAAAAAAAGAAAGTTTAAAAAAAAAAAAAAAAAAAAAAAAAAAAGAGATATGGGTCACATATAGACAAAAAATGGGATTTGGGCCACTTTTGCCTGCAGTGTGAACGTACTAGCCTTAGCTAGTATCCGTCTCGGTAAGCCTCACCTTAGCTCACCTGAGTCACACGTCTTCATCCTGCCATGTAATATAATGATAGTTTCTCAGGTACCGCTGTACAACGTGTTCTTTGCTGTTAAGAGTCCACAGCAGGATGTTAAAGTGGTAGTGGTAGCATAAGTCAAAGGTTTATTGAGATTTTTACCTCCCATTATGGTTTGCACTTCGGGGGTTTTCTTTAAATTTTCCCTCACAATTTACTTTGACTTTTACGTGCTGGGTTGTTTAGATACTGCAAACTTGGCTAGGGTAAGAACAAGATAATATATGCTTGTCCAGCCAAAGGACTGATGCGCCAATGCCATCCACAATTCAAAAAATTTTTTACTCCTCATAGAGTAGTGGTCGGATTGAGAAACTTGCACACAGTGATCACCAAATAGTTCTTCACCCACATTGTACTTAAAGTCAAGATCATGGTCAGGCACGTTTCTATTTTCACAAGAGCTGCTACTCCTAAGAGTATTGGCCTGGATTATAATTTCATGAAATGAGTGTTTACCGGTGCCCCTATGCCATCTAAACATAAATGCCATATTTGGGTTCATTTATAATATAATAAAGTTTAAACTAGTTTAGGGTTCATGACAGGCCCATGTCACTAATAATTTTTTAACCCAGTGTATCACGGCACAGATGCCAAAGGACACCTTATCTGTACATAAGCCACAGCAGCAGTTTTGAGGATCAGCTGGAACTGGAATTCTTGACCATGTTTATGCTGTTGGTGCATAAATTTATATGGCCTGCTGTGTGGTACAGACTGTAAGTTTTTTCTTTAGTTTTGGTGCTTGAAATTCTTGCATTTTATTCATCTGTTGCTTAGAACTAATTATATCTAAGAAAAGCGGGGATATGATGGAATCATCAGTGCTGCTCGACCCTTTGTGTCTTTGCAATGGCACAAAAACTATTTGACAGAGTGTTTTACCTCAATGAGATGTGGAACTGATTCGATTTTCAGCCATTTTGAAAATACGAAATGCCTTAGATGGCATTATCTGTAAGAATTTTACATTTTTAGCCATAACTCTGTAGCTATTTGTCCAATCTACATGAAACAAAAACCAAATTGATGGTGAGATCATATACTTGATTGGTGACACCGGGTCACCTCTGCTACCATTGCTTCAGCTGTTGCCACAACTGAAATCAGTTAAAAAAAAAAATTCAGGGATATTATGGAATCAACTTCACTGCTGCATACAGCGTTTCTTTTATCGTCCAATTTGCATTAAAAACAGAAAAAAATGGAACATGGCTTCTAGCCTCACATCACGTCAAGTGGGGTCAGGTCAGCATCCATTAAGAGACTAGGGCTTTAGTGGTCACATGGTGACTCTGGGGAACTAGTTAACAGTTATCTGAGTTGATGCAATGTAGCTACCACCTCTCATCCAAATAAAATTCCAACTTCTGGCTACAAAAGAAACAATAAAGGATGGCAGTTTCCAAAAGCGTTGAAGCTCAAAAATGTGACCGTGGCTACGTCCATCTTTTGAATACAGTCTGATTTAATCTTCCTCTGTCCAGTAACTGCTTGCCCCACTTAATTTTTTCCTTTTGTTTGTTAGTCTCATGTGGCTTTTCACACGCTGTATAGAACGCCAGCATCCTGGAGTCACCTCTTCACTGTAGATGCTGAAAATGGTGTTAGATTCATTAGAGTTAATTACACTTAATTAGAGGTAATTGCACTTATTTATCTTTGCATTACATAAAAAGGGGCCAAGTTTTAGGACTCATTAATGGAAATTGGTGATAGGTCATGCCAGCCAAATGACTGTCCAGCTGAAGAGAAGGAGTGAACAAATGGAAATCATTTTCAAAGAAATATTTTTGTATAAAATCAAACTATATAGTTTTTCCAAACTCTGTTGTCTCTCTCCATGTTTTCATATGTTGCAGGATTTTTTGGAGGTTAGCACACAGGGGAAATTGTGTGCTTTCGATTTTATAGATTTTAAAATACAACAGCATCTATAGTTGCTGTCAGACACATTTTGCACTCACGTTACCACCAGTTTCTTCACGAAAGCAGTATTTTTGATTTGCATATTTTGCCACACCTCTCATGCATCACCAGAGAGGGGTCAGGGTTTAAGGTCAGCCAGCGTGAATCCCAAGGACATTCAGGCAAGGATGAGCTCTGGCTGTGAAAGAGTTCTGTGACCTTCAGCTGGCCACAGTAACCGGGGACGAAGCTTGAACGTGCCCACAAACCTTCACCTGCTGCATCGCAGGAAAAAACACTTCCCGTTCACTGTCTCAGCCTGATTGCAGCTGTAGCCTCTGTAACAGACTAATGAAGCATCTCCTTATCCATCCAACCCTCACTCTGCGTCTCCTCTTCATACCCTCCCCCTCCCTACTCTTACACAAGTGGGTGACAGATGTGAGCCACTCCGGAGAGCACACAGACACCCAGCACTTGGCTGCCAGGCGCCGATGCTCTCGTAGGCTGTGTGTGTGTGACAGCGTGTGTTTCATTTTGCGTAAACTTGTAGAAGTGCTGTAGTAATCTGTCCAGCTTTCCTTGCTTTTCCAATGTGGGTGCATGTGTTTAGGTGTGTGTGTTATTTCAGAGTAGCAAGTGCAGCTTTTAATCTCACTGCTGTGTGGTCGCAGATGGGATTTCATCTCAGCTGGAGAGTGGATGTTCGTGCCAACAGGGGCGTTTCCAGGATTTTTTTAAATGGGGTGGCACAGGGGACCAAGAAACAGAACACCAAAACAAACCACTCAAAAAACTGGTAAAAAATAAAAACTGTGATTTAAATTGTGACCAGACCTCCTGCATTAGGAGACGTGGCTGCCTCATAACAATATGGCAGCCGTGTTGAAGCACAGGATTGTTTTATTCTGCTGGGTGGTTGAAGTAATAGTTCTGTTCTGAGTTCACCTTTGCAAAGTTAAGGACTCAGGGAATGTTAAGAACTGAACCAAACCACAAAATCATTTGAGGGTGAGTCCATTTTCTCTCCGTCCATCCATTCAGATTCATTTGACAGCAGGCTAAGCAGAATATTCCAGACGTCCTTCTCCCCAGCAGTACTTTCCAGTTCCTCCTGGGGCATCCTGAGGTGTTCCCAGGCCAGAGGAGATATATAATCTCCCAGTTGGGCATGCTTGACAAAGGAAGGCGTCCAGGAGGCAGATGCCCAAACCACCTTAACTGGCTCCTTTTTCTTACTCTCCTTACTCTTTCGGGCATAACCCAGATTTCATGACCGTAGGTGAGGGTTAGAAAGGAGATCGACTAGTAAATTGAAATCTTTGCCTTCCTTCTGCAGTAATGGGTTGGACCAGCGAATCGGTGCAGCAGCCATTGTGAAATCATCCAGATGCAGGACCGATGAATTGATGCCATGGCGAGGCGTCCATCAGTCATCAATCCATCTGCCTGTTCGTAATTCACAAGAATCGCGATTCCTCCTACATATTAGTCAGAATTTACACAATCACCCAATGAATCTTCGCCCCAATTGTGCTCGAAGTCAAGATTAAGGTCATATTTGGCATTTTACAGGCTCTGTTCCATTTTCACAAGAATCACTACTCCTAAGTGCATTGGTGTAGATTATAATGTTCATAAAATGAGTGTTTGCATGTTCCCCTTTGTTATTTACATGTAAATGCCATCATTAGGTTTATTAATGATATAATAATGTCTTAAGCTGGGTTAGGACTATTCAGGAACTAGGGTTATTGTCCTGTATATGACTGTTTGTGAGCCTCCTTGATTTCTCAGAAGATTTGAGTTCTCATTAGTTTGTGCAGTACAGCCAACCAGTTACAAGGAAACTTATTGATTTCTTTCAGCACTTCACATTTTACAATAACCTATGAAATGTGATTGTTAATGACCCGGATGAGCTACTGTGACACTGACATTCTGAGTCAACACATTTTTTATTTTGCATCTATGACTAGCCCAGAGGTTTTCAGAACACACTGTTGTACTTTTTGAGATTGTTAAACTGGATTTATGTCCATGTACTATGTCCCCAGAAAACGCAGACCTGTGACCCCCTTGTCCCCCCCCACTGTCCACTCATAGTTACACTGATATGCCAGCAGGTCTGTGAAATATCAGACTGTCACCAGTGTGTCAAAATAAGTCATGTATTACACAGTACTCGTTACTTTTTTTTTTAAAAATTAATGTTGCCAGATTACTCTCTGGAGAAAGTAATTCATTACACTACTCGTTACATCACAACTGCATTGTCACATAATTTTTACAAAGAGGATTTTACAGAAAAACAAAAAACACATAGAATTGGAGGCTACAATGTTACGGTCTGACTGCTCATCTCTGCTTCTGTTAGCTGTTGAAGATCAAGCTCTGACTGCTCGCCTGGGGTCGGCATACACTCAGCTTTAACATCACTTCGGGTTCTTTGCTTCTACAGCACTGGGCAAGAGGTCCTCATTTCTTTATTTTTTGCTTGGAAGATGGGAAATAAGTGCAATGATTTATTGAAATGTGCAAAAATAAATAGAAATACAATCCATAAGGCAAAACGTTTGTACAATTCTAACCAGCTTGAAAGTCAGTATTTGGTGTGGCCACCTTTATTCTTCATCAAAGCCTAAACTCTCTTTGGCAAGCCTTCTTGTTCTTTCAGTAGTAGTTCTAAAGTTCATCTTTGGATGTTGGCTGCCTTTTGTTCTGTTCTCTGCCAAGGTGTTCCCACACTGATTTGGTAATGTTGGGGTCTGGGCAAGACCTGTTGCCACTGATTTTGGCATACTTCAACCTTTTCCCCTTGGTTCCCTTCCTTAAGAACAGCTTCTTAAAAGTCAGCCTTCCACTGAGATCATTTCTGATGAGACTTAGGAGTATAGCAGATGGCTCAACTGAAGGGCCAGATGCATCTTTCAGGTCCTGTGTGAGGTCTTTACTGGATTTTTTTCCCCTTATTTCTTAAGGACATGATTTTCAGATATCATTTACTGCTATAGATAGTTGTTTTTAGCTTGCCACTTCTTCTTTAGTTCTCACTTGTCCAGTTTCCTCAAAATTTTGAAGGACATACTGCACGCCTGCCAAGATTGTCACAATGCAGAGGTGGAACAGGAAGGAGGACTCAAATGCAGATTCCGAACAGACAGCACCAGAACAAAATCAAATCTTTATTTGCAGGCTGCTCGATACTCAAGAAGGAGAACAGACATCAAGACAAGGACTGGGGCAGAGACGGGACTATCTATAGACACATGAGGCGGTTAGGGGATTAGGTAAACAGGAGAAAAGCTAAGCAACAAGAACTAGGACTCATTACTAAAGTATGAATTGACACGCAAAACTAACAAAAATACAGCAATGACTCAAAACCGCAGGACTATGACAAAGATATGTCAAGGTTTCAGCTATAGCTCTATGGGACTCACTTTGTTGGTGCCAAACTACTGTTTTATGTCTGTCAAACTGTGTTATCTTTGGCAGATTCAACTACAGAAATGGGAGCAAATGATGTGTGTTTGCGACATGCTGCTAGTAACAAAGTGCCTAACAATTCATCTTTGCTAAATAGTCTTATGTGTAGGCATAGCACTGGTTCATCCCTTTTGTTAGGTGTAGTGTTAAATGGCCTAAAAAACATCCCTCTGAAAATGTTCAGGTACAAAGCCTGGACTGAAAAATCATCCAAAGAAGACCTTCAGAAAGCCTGGAGAACTACTACTTGAGACCACTTCAAAAAATGACAAAGTCTGTCCTTGGAAGCAAAATATCAAGAAAAGAGGGTTAGCTTGAGACTTTTGCACAATACTATAGGGTTGTGTTAGTTTGCTGTCTGGGGAGATACTCGCAAAGAGTCGATGTATTATTAGCAGATGTTTGTGTTCTTGTCCTTCGTGCATTGAAAGTAACGGTAATGTTCATGTCTTCAGACTGCTCCACCATTTGATTTTTTTTTTTTTCTGGACATCTTTAGGCACTTTAAGAACCTTTGTATGCAAGTAATGACATAATCGTAAATGTAATGTGACCACTGAATGCTGTACAGCAAGGCTGTACATTACAGAAAAAATGTACAGCAACTATAACTGCTCCCAATGCTGATGTTCACTACTTATCCTCAATAAGGCAAATAGCAAAAATGAACAAAAAATTAGTTGGCAACATCAGTATGAATAAATATCACTGCTCAATGCAGTACTCACTTTATGCACAAAATAGCATGACCCTGAAATAGAGCGCCAGACGGCAGTGACTCAGACCAGAACATACTGGACACTAAAGAGGGCCAGTCCCTGCATACCAGTGCATTCATATAAACACACACACGGTTAATGCAGCAGACACATATTTCAGTCTCTTACTCCCAGCCCCTTTGCACACACACACACACACACACATATATTTCCTAGCTCTTCACGTGTAATGTAATCACCTGGGCTCTCCATGCCTCCTAACTCAATAAAGCTGACAGCCTCCAATACACACACACACACACACACACAAACACACACATCTCCTCCAGAGTGACCTGTAATACATTTCAGCTCTCTTCATTTCTTCCTCTCTTCCCCTTTTTCTGCCTCATCTTTCCTGCCACAAGCCAACCGACTTACAGTAGCTGCCTCAGTTTCAGACTCCGGCCTCAGACTGATTTGTTAGCAGCTAAGCTTCAAGTTTCTTTATCCACTGACCCATTTCTGCTGAACAGCTCAGAGTTTGGGGACTGACTCGAGCCAGTCCGAGGTGCCAGAATGAAGCGTCTGGTCGGGGGGAGGGGGGGTTGGATCGACAGGGTTGAAAGAGAAAACAGACTCAGTGGATGCTCTTTGTTACATTAATAAGAACATTTATTAGAGAGCACAATAAGAGACGTATTAATACTGCAGGGGCACCTGGTTTGTGTGTCCTGTATGCTGTCGACTTGCTTGGGTCTGCTCAGTTGTTGCGGAGGGTGACCAGGCGCGGCGGCCACAACCGCTCCTCCGAGCGCCATCTGCTCCTCGCTGCAGCAACTGTTGCCAGGGTACCTGCTCGCCTCTCCTCCCCTCCAGCCCACCTTTTACTCCTCCTCCGCCTCCTCTTTTGGCTCGTCACCTCCATGGCTTCCTCTCGATTTTTCTCCCCAAACAAGATCTGCACTCAGATCCTCCTCCTGTGGTTCTCCTTCTGCTCTCATGCCTCGTTTCTCCCCTCACACATGCTCTTTTCTCTTCCCTCCAATTAATTTAATTTGCTTCTTCATTCTGAAGTGGATACCTGATTTCAATTCAATAAGCTTTATTGGCGTGACATTCAATTCTTTGTATATTAGCAACGCTTCAATGAAATATTAATAACACTGAAATAATACTGATACTAATTAATTGACTGTTTTTGCTATTTTACTCATGTGCCTTTGTCTTCTGTGTCTTTATTTAATTAATGGAAATGTTGGAGTTATAGTTTCTTTAGGTTGATGCCACTATGCTGCCTGCTACCACCTCCAAGAAAATCTTTAAGACATATTTCCTTTCTAACCCATCTTTCTCCCATTTCTTCGCTCCTTTAGAGTCGTGTGGACATGACTCAGGGCCCCTTTTCCACAGAGAAGAGAGAAAAGCAAGAGAACAGTGGAGAAAGGACTTTGATTGGGGGGGGTGTTTAGAGAGAAGGAAAGAAAAGTGGTGGAGTGAGTGGGGGAGAGGGAGAGATCGTAGATCAGAGGCGTCATGATTGAGCCATCTGCTGAGAGGAGGCCAGTGAGACTCACAAACACACGTATGCGCTTAAAGATCACCACTGCCACCCGTTGGTCATTTCCCAACACTACACCTCCCCCTCTCTGCGCTCCTCTCTTGCATCGTCTCACTGCTCTGCTGCCATCCGGGCACAAACATGCCAACCAGAGATGAGACACGTAGCTCTGAACATCGATCAGTCTGGTCTGGCCGTCTGGTGAGCCAGTCTTAAGCAGCCGATTCTGTTTGCTCCACGGGGCATTTTTGTGCTCTAATATATGAGGTTTATCTCCACGTAACTCCTTTCTAAGAAAAGCCCAGCCTCAATGCGGATTATGAGGCTTTGGCTCTTTCAGAAAATATTGAGTATACTGGTATGTTACTGACTCGAGCCAGCGCTATGATTTGGTGCTGTAATCCTGCATTTGCTGTTTCATTCTTGCCCTGCAGTTAAATGTGATTTGTTGTACACTGTGTTCCTCTCTGAGCCTCAGTATTGGTGCGTTTTTATATGTGCAAATACTCTTTACTGGCCTGAATCATTCTTTCCTCTCCTCTCAGTTTTTTCCCCTCATTTCTGTTGCTGGCAGGCCTAAACGATGTCCACTCTCGTTCAGCTGTCTAACCTTTAATAGATCCATAAACACTCCACTCCCATTGGCCAGAGCAGGCCATTTCATCCTATTAGAGATTAGCATACGGATGAGTGGAGGAGGAAGTGCTCTTTATATGCTAATAAGGAGATAATGTATGCAGCACAGTGAGGACAAGCCGCTGCCCCCGTTGGGAGGACTCAGGGTGGCCCTGGCGTGCTGAATCTTGAGGCAGGCTTGTCTTTATCTTGTTTTTCACTGTCATTCACTGATAGCTGGACTGTTTCTTTGTAAGTTAAAATACATCATAAGGCCTGACTGCAGCATTATGCCTAAAAAAGATTGCCATTATAAATGCCTACATCTCAGGGAGGGAAATTTGCCTTCCTTCTGTATCTGATCTTACTGTGTGGCACTCGTGATAAAGAGCGATAACGATGACTCAGTGGAGAGGAAATTTTCATTGTCTGAAATGGTTTTATTAAATGTTGAAAAGCTCATGTTGCTCCTTTAACTGAACAAACATGGTTCAAATTGGCTTCAAAGAAATACTTCAACTTCTTCTCCTCCTCCTCCCTGTAGGGGTCGCCGCAGCAGATCCTCTGCTATCCCGTGTATCTTCCTTTTTCACACCAACTCTTTGCATGTCCTTCCTCAGTACATACATAAACCTTCTCTGTGGTGCCCATCTTCAACATCCTTCTCCAATATATCCACTATCCATCCTCTGAACATGTCCAAACGATCTCAGCCTTGTCTCCAAACAGCTCAACCTGAGCTGCCCTCTGATGTACTCATTTCTAAGCCTGTCCATCCTGGTCACTCCCGGCACCTTCAGTTCTGCCATCTCCAGCTCCACCTCCTTTTCGTCAGTGCCACCGTCTCCAAACCTTGCGTCATAGCAGGTCCCACCACTGCCTTGGAAACCTTTCTTTTCACTCGTGCTCCTATCCTTCTGTCAGAAAGCCCCCCTGACACTCCTCTCCACTCACTCCACTCTGCCTGCATTCTCTTCTTGTGGCTGTTCATCTCTAGATATCCAAAGCCAGTGAGATAGGAGTGGCTGTCTCTAGTGTCGACCTTAGTCCTGAATTGCTTTTGCAGTTTTGTTTTATTGATCATTAGTTTTGGTTTCACTGGTTTAGTTGGGAGAAGTTTCAGGGAGAAGCCTGAATCCAACAGACCACGGCATAGTGTGGTTTAAGGCCGCCTTCCTTACTATTAGATATTATTAAACTTACCGATGGACATTCAAACAGACAGAGAAGACAAAACATGTCACTGAAAACATATTGAGACTCCCCAAAATCACAGAGGAGGAATATATTCTCAGTCTTACACAGCAGGATGGCTGCTTCTCTTGGTTTTATCGTCCATCTGTACATTTATCCATCTGCCCATCCATTCATCGATACGTCCATCCGTGTGTTTCTTCCACTTATCCAATTGAGGGCTGTAGCCTATCCTAGTTGTCGTAGGGTGAGAGCTGGGCTATACCCTGGCAGGTTGTCAGTCTGTTTCAGTGGTCTTTATCTTTATAAATGAATATCTTTGGGTTTTAGATTGTTGATTAGACAAAAAATGTCTATTTTTTAGAGGATGATTTCAAAAACTGGTGTTACGTTGACATAAAAAAGATTAA
>VUQH01046526.1:0-12402 GCA_015106775.1 Etroplus canarensis
CTAACACACTTTCCCCCTCTCCCCCTCCTTGGTCTTCGGCCAACAGTAGCGTAGTTTCCACCGGCACCCTGTTGACTAACGGCACCGGAGGCGGTCATTGTTAACCCGGGCCGCCACCGATCCGGTATGGAAGTCGTGTTATGAATCCGCATATTTGATTTGGCAACGTTTTTACGTCGGATGCCCTTCCTGACACAACCCTTACCATTTACCCGGGCTTGGGACCGGCACTAGGACTACACTGGCTTGTGGGCTCCTGTGGCTGGTTTAACTTTGATGACAATACATATAAAGTTTTATTTGGCACAAAGCTAAGGTGATGCCAGATCGTGTTGCCTGGGGCTGAAGTTTGAAAATGATTATTTGGTGGTGTGGAGTTGAGAAGATTTGAGCTTACTATATCTTTATGAGTTGTTTCTTCTGGAATCTATCAGCAACAGGTTACCTTACCCACCACTAGCCTCTAGACTCACCCCAGTTTGCTGTTAAATAGTTGGTTGTTGATATGCATTGTTTATATTGTATGCTTGAAGCTTTGGCAAGGAAAAAACTACATACATAATACATACATGCAAATACTTATTTCACTTATTTGACTCACAGAAGGAATACAATTCTTTCCTACAGTATTAGTTTTGAGACTTTTCTGTAACTGTCTTTATGCTCTGTGTCATCCTCAGCCATATAAACATCAATCAGCTTCAGATCAACTTCAGTTCTTACAAGCAGCAATAACTTGACTTTTTTTGAGAGCACAAATCTTAAAAAAGTCAAAAATTACTTAAAGTTTGTATAGAAAATGACACATAAATGATCCCTGCTTGGGTCCTTACAGTCAGCAGTGATTCAGCAGTGTTTTGTAGCTGAAAAAACAAAAGCCTTCCTCTGCTTAAATGTGAGGAGTCACACACACCACCTCTCTTTCCTCTGTAAGTTTCCCTTGCGCGTGCGCACACACACACACACACACACACACACACTTAGTGTTATCCCAGAAGGTTCACAGCACTTCTAATCTTTCAACAGGAAGAGGAGGAGTTGTGGGAGGACGGGGATCTCGCCAAGACACACACACAAGCACACACGCACACTTAATACTGTTCAAAGAATATTCCCACTTTGATGTTGAAAGCAGACTTGTAGAGTGGAACAAATATGAGTACTTCCCTGCTTTTTGATTAGTTGCTTACCCAATCTTAAAAATGTGTGTGCATTTATCTTCATTTAAAGCTTTTTGTTTTCTGATCATGCAGGTGGGTGTTAACACAGAAGTCGCAGGGAAAACTGACAATAAACATCATTAATCACTTCTGAACGACATATGATATTAAGTAATACTGAAATATTTAAAGTAAAATATAAATAATGTTACAGTAAATAAAGACCCAAAATATAAAACACTACTATATGTACATAAAAATGCAAACTATAGAGCCAGATAAAGTGCTTTGTGGGTGTGGAAGCTTCCATTATGTCGAGAGCCATTTTTCCTGTAGCCCTTTTAATGGCTACAGGAATAAAAATGAATCTTGAGTGCTATGTCTCTATTTTGAGCATACTGTAGCTATGACATGAAGGAAGGAGGTCAGTTGATTGCATATGTCTGAGAGCACTTCAGCCGAAGAGGGGTCATCACCTTCTCAGATTATCTCAGTTGAGTAATTGTAGGGCGGGTGGGGTCATTTTTTTTGTTCAGTATGTCACATGAAAAAACTGGTAACTATTGGTAAAAAAGATCAGAGAGATATGCAGTGGAGTGGGTTTTCTTTTCTAAAATGTAACAACACATTAAATCCTAAGATAAATGGGATGTCTGTCATAGATGACCCAAACTGGTCACTTTTCTGCAGTATGAACATGTGAAAAAATTAATTAGTTGGCTTGAACTTTAACTGAAAATGGTATTATCAAACACATTTTAGGTCCAGTATTAGCAGTTACCAAACTAAATTGTTTTGTTTTTTATTACTAACCATTTAAAAACAAGAAGTAATGCTCTCAAGAACAAGAATCTCTTTTTCAGAGTGTCTTGGGCCCAGGTAGCATTAAAGCATTGGAGGCAGAGAGGCTCACAAACAAGCAGCAACTGAATGCGGCTACAGATAAGGCCTGGCAGTGCATCTTAAGGGAGGATATACAGCATTTGGTGATATCCTTGGATTCTAGATTTCAGGCATTCATTGACTGCAAAGGATTTTCATTCAAATATCAAAACCAATCCTTATATTTAAAATTATGTTAGTTTGTCCCATTACTTATAATCCTCACGTTTGACTGATTTAAAATCCACAGTGATGCAGTATAGAGGGAAAACTACAAAAATGTGTAATTGTCCCAAAACGTATGGACCTAATTGAAGGCTTATAGAGAATGTGCAAACTGAGGGGCCCTGCCAGGGTTTGAACCTTCTTAAGGCAACAGTGCTAACCAATGAACCACTGTGCTACCAGTTTATTTATATAATACAGTTCATAGGTTTGATTTGCTTTATTATATATGATGTGTAATATCTCCATATATTGCAAGACAGACCTACATTTGTGGCATTTTCAAAATTGTAGTGCACACTCCTGTTCAAATGTTTCTGTTTACATGTATTTGTACATGTGCTTCTTCTAGTTGATGGGCTGGAGAAATCACCATCTCTGGCCAGCTGCGACGTGGTGGTGGATAGCGCCACCAATACTCAGAATGCCCATGCATCGCGGCAGCAGCGAGGCAAGCTGTCAACATTGGGAAAACTTTTCAAGCCCTGGAAGTGGAGAAAAAAGAAGACCAGCGACAAGTTCCAGGATCTTTCAAAAGGTAGGATGTCTTGTGTGTGGGTGTGTATGTTAATAACACTGTATCAACAAGCTGATGAGTGGCTTCTGATTTGCTCTCCTCAATCAAGTGTCTGGACAATATCACGGCTTGCATTTTTGGATTTGTGTGGAACATTAAGCATGAAATGAAGCAGTGTTGCTCCCAGAAGAGCTTTAAAAGGGAGAGAGGGAAGGGTTTGTTTGTAGCTTTTGTTGATTAATTCCTTAACGGTTGGCTAGGAAATAAAACAGGATGAAGGTAAATACAAAAACCAGAGACTCTTTTTCCTCAAGGCTGCTAGGTGTTAACTTTTTCTTTTCCTGTGTTTGTATGAAAGTTACGTACCTGTGTCCCTGTAGTGTAGTTGTTTACACATTCACCTTACAAGTGAGAGGTCCCTGGTTCAATTTCAGGTTGGGACACAAACCCCTCTCACCATGGAGGGTTGTGTCAAGAAGGGCATCGGCCGTAAAACCTTTGCCAAATTACCGATGCAGATTAATCCGCTATGGTGACCCCTTGGGGAGGATACAAGGGAGCAGCCAAAGGTAGTTCCTCTAAATCTAGTGGCAAGGAAAATGTAGAGAAGAAAGAAGTTACTAATTGGGAAGTAGACCTTATTTTACATCATGATTTCAGTTTTTTGTTTAGTGATAATTTCACCAATAAAAACAGAGTCTAGTGATTTGTAAATGATATAAACAATGTATTAAATAGAAGTAGTACAAAGACAAAGACAAACTATTGTTGAAACTGAGAAATATTATGTTTTTCTATAAAATAACTCCTCACTGAAAATGTGATGCCAAAAATGCTTGCTTGGTAAAGGATTTCTTCTGCTTAAGAGTATTTGTCTTTCTTTGTTTTTATTTTCATTTCCTAATGTGTAAACTGTTTTCATTGGGTGACAGGTCTGGACTGTATACAGGCCAGATTATCACACAGGCTCTTATTTCAGGGACATGCTGTTGGAATACATACAGAATGTAGTTTGGCATTGTGATTCTGAAATAAGCAAGGCTTTCCATGAAGGAGACATCATCTGAATAGCAGCATATGTTGCTACAAATCTTGTATGTGTTGTTTAGCTTTAATTGGCATAGCATCAAATCAGCTTGAATTCATAAACTGAACTTGATCTTGTTGAACTTTCAGTTCTAGAGAGAAAAATCTCCACTAGACAAACAAGGGAGGAGCTCATCCGGAAAGGAGTTCTCATCCCTGACCAAGGTTTGTTCTGTGAATCTTTCCCAAAATTATGATATTAGCTTGTTCTTAACTTAATACAGAGCAAATCATTTTACCGGCAGTTTAATATAAGACATCTCAACATATTTTTTTCTTGTTCTTTACAATTCACGCCCTTTTCAGTTTCATCAAGTGTCTTTATATTTGCATCTTGTTATGCCAGTAAACACTGAACATTATTAAAAAGCGGCATGTTTTTCTTCTCTCCTAGAAGAACCAATCAGCAGTGAAAATCTGAACGGCCATGCCACATCAAGTTTGACGCCAGAGGAAGTCAAAGTCGACATTGAATCTCAAGAAACACTGCTGGAGGAACAGTCCACTGGGCCAGTCAGCACTGAGGACAAACCGGGTAACTTTTGGAGCAGTCACAATATAACCTTTCTCATACTTTTGTAATCCAGGGCTACTCTGAGTCCTTAACCTTTGGATATCTGTACTAATTGAAGTTTCAAGGTTGGGATAACATTCTTCATTATTCATACAGTAATAATTCATATAAGGCTTGGTGAAAATGTTACAATATGGACTTTGACATAACAGGAAAAGGAAAAAATACAGAAAGCAGAGTAAACATATTAAATGAAAACACATCACAACGAGATGTGCCACATATCACAGAGGCCTTTTTGCCCCAATTTTATTATAAATGACCGCGACTAAATGTCTTAAACTACATATGTTGAGCTCCAATTTTATTTTTTAGTCGGTTTTTTCTGGACCTTGGAGATATTTTGACTCCATAGCAATTATCAGTAATATGTACAGTGAACGCAACATAGATATCCTTTTAGTTGAACACATTTTCCAGTGTTTTTACAAGCATAGATGTAGTGTATGACAGCTTTTGTCATTTGGAAAACAAACAAAACTGTTGTTGTTTGTTGTAGAATTACTTCTGGGCTAATAAGCATGTACTAGAATTTAGTTTCAGTTGTTATAGGCAATCAATATTGCTTTACTCCTCTACAATGCTCACACATGCTGTGGAATGTGTGACTTTTACATTCCTTTAGCAATTGCATTTTTATATGCAGGATCTAGATATTGCAGCTTTTTTTAGGCGTTTTGATGTCTTTTTTTCTGTAATCCATTAGTATCTTCACCAGCTTTCTCGTTGACATTGAAATCTCTGTGGGATCTATAAGAGGCTCTAATGTGTTCAAATAGATATCCCCATTATATCATCCTGCAATAGGCATTCACAGTCTGAACAGAGCAGTATCTTCTTCTAATGCCTCTCTCTCCCTCAGGAGACAGGCCACTGTTCTTGTGTCTGATGCTGCTTAAGTGTTGCACTGTTTTCATCTCAACCCTGTTAGCATTGAACTTGTCCATTTATTTGTTCATTTGTCAATAATCAGAAAGGCCCAGGCAACAAACTCTGCAAGTACAGTAACATAACACACATACCATCACCAACCCTGGAGATTAGAAAGGTTAATGGGTACATATTATCTATCAGTTTTCTGGAAAAGCAGAACAGAAGTCTTTTATCATCATCAACTCTGTCATACGCCCTCTTTGTCTTTCAGTTTCACCTCTGTCTCTGCTTGTCCGCATGTCTACTTGTGCATCAGCTTGCACAGAGCAGCATCTTTTATCTTGCGTCCAATCTCTGTATTAACCTGTAAATGCTGCATTCTTTCTTCCTGCTTCCTCTCATCTGTTCAGAAAGGTGTGATACTAAACTTAATGCCCAGCCAAATCAAGTGCGGCCTCGGGAGGTTCAAGCTAAAAAACAGCAAAGCGCCACTCTGCCCACATCTTCCAAACCTACTGGTGGCACCACAGCCACAGCAAAGCACAAAGATGGTGCCTCTGGGGCTAAAAAGACAACTAAAACCACTGTCAAGACTGGCTCATCCACACAGGCTAAAGCTAACCCACGGAACACAAACACTAGTAGTCGCGGGACTGGTAAGTTCAGATAAATGGGTCTGAAACCAGCTGGCCTGTTGATGTTCTTGCCTGCCTTCCTCCCTGCATGGAAAATGCTCTTGTGTTGTTGTTGGAAGGGAAATATGACTCACTAAGAAGGCATTTGCAACTTTTAACCTGGCTTTATGTGCACCTTTGTGTATTTGGAGTGTTAGTCAAGTTTCTGTCAAGTAGTTGCAAAAAAAATTTATTTCCTCTTTTCTCCCTCTTGATAATGTCCTTTCCCTATTAGAAGTGTTTACTTACGATATCTGCCTGTTTTCTAAGAAAGCAGAAGTGAAGATTTATCTGTGTAGCTCTGAAAATTTCTCTGCCTCTGTATGTTTATGTGTGTGAGAAAGAAGGAGAGAGCTTGTATGTGACCAAGATCAGTGTAGCGTGGCCTTTAAAAAAGGAGTTCTGACAGACTTGTGTGGTTTCAATGGCATTATGCTAGGGCATGATCATCATCCTTCTTCATGTGTGTGTGCACATGTGTGTGTACTTATCAAATATACAGCATGGTTAAAGGAAGCTACTTAAAGCATACTGTAGAATACTGCATGTGATGTTCATGCAGTCTTTTCTGAAGCCTGTGTCTGTATTCTGTGTTGTGTTGTCAGGGTGGTGACACAAAAGTTGTTTCATTAGTGTTTCTCCTAAGGGGGCTTTTCCCAGCACACAAAGACATATCAGACACATGAAAAGCCGCTTCAGTAGTCAGAATATCCTTAGGTATTCTGTATTCTTCACAATTTTAAAGATTTGCTATGATGGTAACGCTTTTCCTAAAATATGAAGGGTGCCATTGTGTTTTAATAGAAAATTTTCAGTCTAGATAAGTGCTGAATTGCATATGTAGTTTATATTGTATTAATCAATAAAATGATGATGGAAAAAATTTTGTTGGTGTTGATGGAAATGCTGAACTGTAGTCTAAAGTGCTTCAGTCGAAGACAACTGGACTTGTTTTAGATTCTTGAAGGTGTTTCACAGTCCATCCACGGTGGGACTTTAGAACCAGTTGCTTTAGAAGCGTAACCATGACCTGGATGACTGAGGACCTACATAGCAAAGGTGCAAGCTACAACATATTTCAGGTCAAGCTGAAATAAAGCAGCTTGTTTTAGTCACATCCTGCGTTCTCCTTTGACTAAAACAGAGCCCAACCGCGAGAATTTCTTCAGTTTCATGCTGTCACCACCAGGTTTTGTGACATTTTTTCCAAGTAGCCAGTGAAAATGCTTCACTTAAACTGTAAAAATCATAGGAAAATGGAAATACTAGACAGCAACCTGCTACACTGGATCCGGTGACTTTGAACAATTTTTATTAACAACGTCTCCTTCTTATGTAACTTAAAAGCATGAACACTATTTTTATCCTGTGTTAGCTTGTCGAACAAGCAACCAAACATCATTTATTGTAAAAAGGTGTACAGCTACTAGTGGTAGTTCTCAGGATTAGGTTGCCAACTACCTGGAGAGTTGAAGGGCATTAAATAGCATGTAAGCATGGCTGTTACTAGACTGCTTAGATTTTGAGGGTGACTTATATTTTTTGCCCACACTTTATTAACTACATGCATTATAGGCAGTAGTTGGTCTTTAAAGGGAGACATGCAAATATAATTTTAGTATCATTACAGGTATCACAGGAAGCACATTATGAGTATTCAAGGTTCAATGTCTAATTTTCTGTTCTTCCATTTTGCTTGTTTCTGCTACTCTTCAGCCAAATCCTCTCATCTAAAGAAGACAGGAGCCACAACAAAAAGCACCACCACCTCCACAACCACACCTCGGTCTCGTGCATCGAAGGACTCTGACAGGACAGATGCAAAGACCAACCGGAAATCAGACACTCCAACCTCGTCCTCCGTACCTCAAAAGCCCTCTGCAGAGACTTCTAGCCAGCCTGGAGACTTAAAACCCTCTTCCCTTTCTTCAGACACAAAACTCCTTTCCTCTAAAGCCTCAAGCAATGAGACAGGGGGAACTCAGGCTGATTGTGGTTTAGATTCTAAATCTGCTCCTAGTGCCTCAACTGCAGGTGAGGAGACTCAAAAAAATGTGACTCCTGAAACCACGGGCCAATCTTCTCATGTCAACACTGCAACAGAGGGCACATCGTTCACAGAGGGAGAGGCACACAGCAGCTCACAGGAGGAGAAACAGGGGAGGACAGAAGAGGAAAGAGGTGGAGGTGGAAAGAAGAAAGGAGAAAAAGAGAGTGTTGAAGAAAACAGCCTGAGGTACTTTAGAAATCTAGTTGACACATGCAAGTTGGTGATTCCTTGAATTCCTTATGTTCTCCTTAACTGTGTCTCAGTCTGATAGCTCACATTACAGCGGTTTTGGTTGAGTCACCTGATTAACCCTCAAATGATGTGTTATTATAAGGAATGACAATAAAAATCTATAATTTCCATTAGCTCAAAATGTCAGCATGCAGTGGCTCGTTTTACAAATCTCAGGATATTTGTTATTTCAACAAATACGTTCAGTCACGCAGTCCTGTTATTGATTCCTGCAGGTCAGCCAGGGGTGAAGCAGAAAAGCAGCAGGGACCCAGTGTAAAAACTGAGCAGGCCGAGGTGACAGTGATCCCTGATAGGCCGAGAGACAGCCAGACTAGCGACTCTGACTCTGATGGACCAATTCTGTACCGGGATGAGGAGGAAGAAGAGGAGGAGGAAGAGGAGTACACGAACAGTATGACATTTTTCTTGCTATGTCACACAACATAAGGTTCCAGAATTGGTACAAACTTTTTAGAGAAGCTCCTGGTCTATACAACCCAATAAAAACATAATAGACTGCCTTGTAAATAAAAAATAAAATAAATTCTGGTATAGGTATATAAGGTAAGAAAGATTACCTGTATCTGTCCTTAAATACATAAAATCTTGACAGAAGATATGCACAGTCATGTGCACTTGTAGTTTTTGGTATAAATTACACAGAGGAAGCTTTTAAGTGTTGCTTATATTGTAGTTGGTCTTTGTACGAGAAAGATTAAGTGGCCTTTGTTACTTTGATGCCAGCATAATCATAGTAGACCAGTAGTTCTTAACTACTGAATAAACTCTTTCGCCTAAATAATACATTATTTGCAAGACACACTGTACGAACAAAAGTATTGATCCGCGCCTCTTAATCATTGAATTCTGTTGTTTCATTCAGTCCCATTGCCACAGGTGTATAAGATCAAGCACCCAGTCATATAGTCTGCCTTTACAAACATTTGTGAAAGAATAGGTTGTGCTAAAGAGCTTACTGAATTTAAGTGTGGTACTGTGATAAGATACCACCCTTGCAACAAGTCAGTTCATGAAATTTCTTTTCTTCAATTCTGGGCTTCCAACTTTGTGGGAACAGTTTGAAGAAGGCCCTTTTCTGTTCCATCATGATTGTGGCCCAGTACATAAAGCAAGGTCCACAAAGGCACGGTTGGATCAGTTTGGTGTGGAAGAACATGACTGATCTACACAGAGCCCTGATCTCAACCCTAATTAACAACTTTGGAATGCTTTGGAATGGAAATTGAGAGCCAGGCCCTCTCGTCAAACATCAGTGTCTGACCTCATAAATGCTCATCTAATGGGCAAACCTCCCACAGACACACTCCAAAGTGGAGTGGAAGCTGTTACTTCTGTAAATGCCTATGGATTTATAATGGGATGTCATAAAAGCTCCTGTAAATGTAATATGTAGGTGGCCCAATACTTTTTGTCCATATAGTGCAGTGGTGTCAAACACGTTACGTTCTGGGCCACATCCAGCACATTGTGATCTGAGGTGGAACAGATCAGATGAACTATTGCCTTAATAATCTAAAATAATTAATCCCTGAAATATCTTAAGAGAAAGAAGTGCAATTTCAACAATAAATCCCAGTTTTTTTACATTCTAAAGAAATGCTGCTTTAGTAAATCAAAGGAACTTGTCATCATAACTTTTTGGGATTAAATTTTAATAACTGAAAGCTTTATTTAACTTAATACTGTAAATATATAAAATTAAAAAGATTTTTCCTGTTATTTTAAAACATGAATGTTTAAATCACATAAATGTCCTCACATAAATAATGACAAAACAGGACCTTTTCTATTTCATAGAATACTGAAAATTAAATACCAGTTTTATTTCTGTCTTTTAATGTTTTATCTTTTTGCTTGCTTACTGTAGTATAGCATGCCAGGCCGTGGTTCTTCTGTTCGTAAGAAAGATTTAAAACTGGTGAAAATACAGTTAAAAGTCCAAGATTTATCCTTCTGTTCCTACTTTGCAATTTTTACATTTTCAAAAGCCATCCAATGGGCTGAGCTGGACCCTTTGGTGGATACCCCTGATGTAGTGTATGTTTGATCACTGAATGGTGCTGAAATCCATTCATTGCTTTTCCATCCTGCTCAGCCCAAGGGCTCAGCTCTACTATCAGGATGAAGTGAAAAGGCCTGTTATAGCACACACGAGGAAACTACAGCTCGAGGGCCAGGACCGGCCCATGGACCATCTGAGTCCTTAAAGGGAAAATAAAGAACCCCAGCTTCTTACCAAAAACAAATAAAATGAAGCATTATATTAATGGGTCTTGACATGAATGACTAGAAATCTGTAGGTATTTTACTTGACAAATTTTCTGTGAACTCCACCTTCACCCTAATGGTAAATGGTCTTTCTAACAGGAGAGACTTGGTGTTACAAACAAAGACCCGTTATTATGTTTTAATTCAGATATTACAAATGTGGCCCTTTTCTCACTTTGTATCAGTCTAGCCCCTGAGAAAACATGTTTCCCACCCCTGGATTACAGTAAGACTGTGAAGCCATCCAACCTGCAGTGACTGTGTGACGTTTGCTTGATGTAGTCATACTGAAAAAGATGTCAAATGATCCCTCAGCTGTAGCGCAGATGATTTGGCCTTTTCATGTTTGCGGCTTTTGCTTACAAAACTGTCTGGTACTGCTAAACATCATTTAATGTGTTATGGTTCAACTTTGTAGTAATATTTGTAACTGAAGTGCACATTACCAATCAACTGGATATCTTGCTGACGTTTTAGATTTTTAGAATCCTCATTTGCTTCATTGCTGGCTCAAGTTGTCCACTGTACCAAGAAGCCTGTTACTAGTTGTCCCTGTTCCATTTCTGTTCTAGGCTCTCTGGCTAGCAAGATCCGCCGACGTGACACCTTGAACATTAAGCTGGGGAACCGACCCAGTAAGAAAGAGCTGGAAGAGAAAAACATTCTGCCGCGGAGCTCAGAGACAGAGAGGCATGAACTACGCCAGCAGATAGGCTGCAAACTAGTCAGGTACACTCAAACACACACACACATAAAGCAGGCTGTGAAAATGTAGGTAGGTGTTACTTTTTCATAGTTTTGGCATCGCTTTAGGCCAACAACAGAGATTTCTAATTTTTTTGGTGTCGCTGTGGGTAGCGGACTGCTACAAATGATGCATATTAAAAATCTATCCTGAAGTTTGGCCTTTTCAACCAGATGAGGCAGAATGGCTGGTGTAAAAACAGCCTTCAGATTTTCAAAAACAAAAGCTGTCCAACAAAAAGAAAATCACAAGTGTTACTTGGATAATTTACAATTTTTCTCTGTAGAAGTGTTTGAAAGGTTTAAATCAATTCCTATATGCTGTTTGCAGAAAAGTGTGTAAGCAGTTTTTCTTTTTCTAGGCGCCTGAGCCAAAGACCAACCACAGAGGAGCTGGAACAGAGAAATATTCTCAAGCGTAAGTGCACACTTCAACTGAGGTGTAATATGACACACCTTTTTTATGACCATTCTAATATTTTAAAGCAGGAAGTATGTATTTTTTTAAACCTAGGACCATATCATGAGGAATCAGGAATGGGCATATTAGAGCTAGTCTTCCAGCTGCCCAGCCGTAGTCTGTTGCTGCCTCATTCAAATCTTCAGATATGACCTCATGTGTCTTAATAATCAGATGGATGAGACAGATATGTCTGTCTAAATTATGACTTACTGTCTAATAGAAGCTTTGTGTCTCCCACACTGGAGTGATGTATTCAATCACACTGAGGTCTTTATTACTGGGAGGGGCTCAGCAACAGCTTTTCTTGTATTTCCTTTGGTCACAGAATACCACAGTGATAGAAGTTAGTTTGGGTGTTTGGCTTCACATGCATACTAATAAGCATGCTTGCCATGTTACCAAACATGAATGAAATAATTCTGCTAGGGGGGTTTGCTCACTCCATTTTTAGTGTCAGATTTGTCTTTCAGACATTTAAAGGCTTTTAAGACTTGCCCATTATTTCAAACTGTATATTAGCTCTTGGTCTGACTAAACTAATTCAAACACTTCTCTTCCTTGCATAAGAATGATTAATTACAGTACTGTTTAAAAGACCCCCCCCCCCCCCCTTTTTTTTTTTTTTTGCTTC
>VUQH01046526.1:12422-27846 GCA_015106775.1 Etroplus canarensis
CCCCCCCCCCCCCCGACTTTTCTTTATATTTCGCTTCCAAGGGGCCAGACTTTCTTGTAATTTTTAAAGTGGTCTTAAGCAATAGTTCTGTAGGCTTTCTGGAGGTCTTTCAAGATTTTTCTTTGTTTTTTTCCTTTTGGTCTTAGTTCCAATTTAGTTCCAGCAAAATATAAAGAAATGTGGTTTGGCTTGAGACTTTTTTTAATACTGTATGTCACTTTATGTTAGGTGAAAAAAACACTAGCTAACAGCCCATAATTGCAAGTTCGTACCCAATCAATAGACCTCAGATATCATCAAGTACTTAGAGGTTATATGGACTGGTAAATGGACTGGTACTTATATAGCCCTTCTCTACTCTAGCTGAGCACTCAGAGTGCTCAGCTAGCGTAGAGCCTCATTCACACATTCACACCTTTAAACACATTTAACCCTAGTACTGCCAGCTATACAACCAGCTAGACGACCGGCAGTGAATGAAAATACACCAAACTTATCTGGGACATCGATATATTGAGGTCCTGCAGTACTAGGGTTAACTATTGTGCACACATTCATACTCTGATGGATGCGTCAGCAGCAATTTGGGGGTTCAGTGTTTTCCCCAAGGATGCTGTGGCATGTAGACTGGAGAAGCCAGGGATTGAACCGCCAGCCTTCCTGTTGGAAGGCGACCTGCTCTACCTTCTGAGCCACAACCATCTGTAATGTCTACATTGTAGACACTAATGTTGATACAAGTTGAATGATAACTTCATAACGCTCATTACATCAACAGTATATCATGACTTGAAAAGAAGTCACTTAAACATCATCCCTTTGAGAGCAACAGTTTATCCACTAACAGCAACTTGTTGACTGTTTTAATAAAATGCAGTGATGATAATTTACTCATTTATAGAATGTTATAGTCATGTTAGAGTTAGAGAGAAAACCTTGCAGTGCACATTTGTACATTTCTATTTTGATTTTTTTAAAAAGTTGTTTTGAATAACTTAAGCCATTAAACCCTTTAATTTATAGAGAATACAGCCCAGTCTTATAATAACATGGGAAAAATAATGCAAGGCTCTGATATGTACAGATTTTTTTTATTTAGAAAGCAACACAGAATGAGAGAAGTGGCTCCATGCACATGTTGTGATAGTGGGAAAGAAGGGTTAGGCGACTGGTTTCTGTGTCATAAATCCTAGATGACTTCTATTTCAATCCAAATGAGACCACTGGAGGTCACAAAGTTCTCCACTGCCCCACTCCAAATTGTTTATACCATTTCTCAATTGTACATCCGTGAAAATGTCACAAGAAAATTTGCAACCCAGATTTACCTCAGAGGATTTTTTTTCCTTTGGTTCTTGTTTATATAAAGGCAGTCACACTGCTGAATAGTCATGGGCTTGCTTTAATATCACAAATCACATCTTGTACAGTTATAAATAGATGTAGAAGCTTGTTGCAGACAATAGTAGGTATGAAATCTCTCTGCTGATTCTCTACATGCAGAAAAGAATGAAGCTGAGGAGCAAGAAGCTAAGCAAGAGATTAAAAGGAGACTCTCCAGAAAGGTACTGTAAACACCATCCACAAATGCACACACAAGAGAAGCAAAAGAATACAGACTATATTTAGCTGCTAATATGTTTTGCCCCGCCTTATGGTATGAGGCAGAAACTGCTTTATGTGGAGAGATCAGTCCATCTAGTGGACTTAACTGGAACTGACACTAACTGATTTATTCTTAACTGGGATGTTAGACTAAATACACTTCTCTCTTTTGTGTGTAGCTGAGTGTGAGGCCTACTGTGGCAGAGCTTGTTGCTCGGAGGATCCTTCGCTTTAATGAATATGTGGAGGTAACAGATGCCAAGGATTATGACCGACGGGCTGACAAACCCTGGACACGGCTTACTCCTGCTGACAAGGTACTTGTCAGTTATATACTGTTATATACTGCGTTGTAAAACTTGATTTTAGTTTTATTTTATTTATTAGTATATTATGATGTGTTTACTGATTCTATTCAATATCCCATATTTTGTGAATTTGTGACATTAAATAGTTGCAAAGGAAATATTTGGTCATTAGATTTCAGAATGCAATAGGACATGCAAGCAAGACTGAACACAATCTTAACTATCTGCTTTTATAACAGCCTCTGCTTTCACTGTAAGACTTTACAGAAGACTTTGGCACCTGGTTGCAGGAATTTGGCCCCACTGGACCATAAGAGCATTACTGAAATCAGGCACTAAATGTTGCATGGGTCATAGTCACTGTTCCATTTCATCCCACAGGTGTTGGATTAAGGTCAGGGCTTTGTGCAAAACAAAACTCAGAAAACCATGCATTTATGGATCTTACTTTGTACACAGGGAGAAGTTGAATCACACATTTTTGCCTTAAATGTCTTTATATCATGTGTTGATACATCAAAATTTATACCTGAAATACACCTTGCTCAGATGAAGCGAGATGCTGATGATAAGTGCATGCACTGTGCTGTAATGCACAAATATCTAACATATATTCATGAAACCTCATCACTGATGATTAAAGACCCAAAGAATGCACCTGATGGCATTGTTTTTTTGTCAGGCCTTCCCTCTACTGTTGATGTTAAGAACTACTAAGCACATATAAATCTCAGACTTTGTTGAGGCTTCCAACACAGCTAAATTTTTTTTGTAATATTCAGATTATATCTAGATTTATTATTAGAACATATTTTTGTATTCACTCACAGCTGTAGACACAACTACATCAAATCTAGATTGGAAAGTGCTGGTCAGAACTCTTGCTGGTGATAGGAGAGTACTATAGAGGACAACATAGAGAGTAGTCGACAGACAGACACCAAAATAAATTCTGTCTGCTGGCTCTTTTGAGGGGTTTCATTTGTACAGGGAAAGCGCTGTCACCAGTGTAGCTACATAGTTACAAAATTACATTGTACCACAGACCTTTCTGATTTGTGGTCACACAAATCCAAGCTCATCACTTACATATAACAGCATGGACAGACAGTTCTAAAGAGCTGGTTTCCAAAACCAGTCTTGAGTCAAGTAAGGGCTGGCCTAGAACAAGGTCTGCAGTGTATATGTAGCATCGGGTCCTGTGGAGATTAATAGGGCAATAACCTGGATTGCCAACATAATCATCATAACTTCCCATTTTTACAAGGAGTAAGCTTGAAGGTCAATTCATAATGCTGTACTGCCAGTGTTCTTATATTCACTATTCTTATATTTGCAATTCCTATTGTGTTGGCAGGCTTTCAACGGTTCTCCTCTTTTAGATGGTAGACCTACTGCTAATAGCACTGTAATAGGTTGAAATATCACCTGGCCACACATGTTTCATACTACTTTTGTTCTGTTAGATGTTGATGATCATGTTCATGGTCCTGTTAGTTGACTCCCATAAAAGGAAGGTTTGGTTGGGGCCTACCTGCCACCTTTATGCTAACATCAGTAACATGATTAATGCTATGACATGCTAATGCGTTCACATATTTTCATGCTTTTTATGGCCATGATTACTATTGACTGTGTAGTCATAGTACTCCTGTACTCAAACATTTTAACTTGGTGGTGAATGAGAATAATCTGTCCTCTTTGTGAGCCTTTTTCTTTTTCAGAGGATTTTAATTCTCATTAGTTTGTGCAATACAGCCAATCAATGACAAGAAAAGGTTCTGTGCTGTGAATTGTGAGCTGGGTAAGCTACTATGTGACTGACATTCTGGTTTTAACCTGCATACTTTGAATTATAAGTAGTTTCCTTAAGATTAGAGCAGTGCAGATTTATGGAAAGTATCCATAAAGAGCTTAAAAAGTCCAAATGAGAGGCCTGAGGCACCTGAAAATTTCCAGTGAAACAGCCCAGAGCCATTTTTAGCTTGTTGAGAAAAGGAGGGGAAGCACAGGTTGCCTTGGTCATCTAATGATGTTAGCGTGTGTGTGTCTGTTCTTCCACCCTAGGCTGCTATCCGCAAGGAGCTGAATGAGTTTAAAAGCCGAGAGATGGAGGTTCATGAAGACAGCAAACAGTTCACCAGGTACTCAAGCAGTCGATGGGCTGAACCATTTAACCCAACTGAAGCTTCATTAGTAATTTATCACAGTAAAAGCTGCTGTTTATGAGTGCCCATTGATCAATAGTTATATTATTCTGATCCCCTAAAGCTATTTACACTATCCACATTACAGTCATGATATACTCCTGGGTCGATGCCAGTTCATTAGCCTCAGGCACTGATTGCCAATAAAGTTCAGGTTCACTCTCTCATGTTATTAGATCTGTGTGACATGAGTTCATATTGCTTTGCTGATTCCACAAGAAAGAACTAATAAACCTTTTAATAAATATACAACTTGTAGAAATGTCTCAGTATTTGTTCACACTTATGAAATTGCTTGGTTTATTTTTTAACCCATGCAGCAAAGAAATATTCAGCTACTGTAATTTTCACATATCTTACTTTTTATTTTACAAACTTAAAAAAATGAAAAATCACTAATGTAGGTGTTATATGTGGTCATTTTTTTGTCTCAAGATTGTTTTAAGTGTTAGCTCTTGCGGAGCAGGTCAATAGGGAAAAAAGAGAAAGCAAAGTTCTTTCAGCATGTAATTTTCACTATCTGAAATGTCATTGAAAGCTTGCTTAAGAGGAAGCTTAAGAGGATTCACAGAGGTCAAGAAAAACCTCTTATGAAAATTGCACCCAGACTGGACATGGAGGAAAAGCAGCTTTTTTCTGTCTAGTGAACGAACACTGGAAATGTGGAAAAGCCCTCAGAGGGAAACCTTACCTTCGAATTCATCACGAAAGTCAATATTTGGATGAAAACATAACAGAGTGGATTTTGGAACAGAGTACTGTAGTTAGTTAAAATTGAGCTCTTTCCAAAGTTACGTTTGGAAGAAAAACCTTTGAACACCTCACGAACTCATGGGCATGACTGGAGATACTTGAAGAAAGATTTGTTCTTCTGTTGGCTGCAGGTCTTCTATTGTGTTTTTCATTTCAGAAATCAATTAACTATGTAATTTATTCAAAGATGCCCAAAATTTGGTTCATTTTGTGTAATTTTGGACATAACCACAGTGTGTTCTATACAGTAGCAGTATGTTATGCCCGAGGATTTAACTCTGTTGTTAAAACACTCCAGTTAGTGACATTGTTAAAATTCACCAGCAGTATTTTCATTCACTAAAGCCAGTAGTTACAGCTTAATGTAAATGAAACTCAGTGTTGAGTGTTTTTGTCTGTTAAAAAATCCATACCATCCTAAAGTAGCCGCAGTACAGAAAATAAAAACAGTGCTCAGATTCTAATTTGTGTTTCTTGCTTTTTAAGCACTTCAAAGCAACCCATGTAACTAAATGCTTCTACAATTAAATGTGATTTCATTCTTAATGTTGCTATTTGCTGCCTTAGTTATGTGAAAAATGAGAATACTGTAGGGTTATGTCCTTTTCCACAGTCAGTAAATAACCCAGCTTCACTTCACACATTTTTTTTTGTTTTATATCTGAAAGGCTTCTACACATTACTTCTCAGGTTGGTTCAGATGAGCTCTCAGAACATCTCAGTAGTTTACTACAGACTGTAGTTATTGTCTTTGATATAAAAACCTGAAGTAGTCTACTGACAAAACTTTTAATGAAAACCCACCCCCTGGAATCAAAGCCTGTTCTGTGTATTCATTGTGATTTTTTGAATTCAAATCAATAATTTATGACTGATTTTTAAAAAGAAAAAACTAGTCTGAAATCGATATAAAAATTGGATGCCCTGGTTTTCATATATCTTTGGTCTAAAGTGACAACAACTGTAAAATGTTTTAGTGTGATATATTGGTGTAATATTCAATACAAGAATTTTTCAAGATCTGAAAAATTATTTCAGCTGCAGATTAATTTTTGGTTGCTGTGAACATTCTCATGCTTGAGAGTGCCTGTGAGCTTCTTTGTAAAGTTAAAATACACGGTTCAAGAAAAAAGGAACACTTTTATTTGCACCAAAGCAGGAGAACTGGATTCCCAATGGTTGATGCTTCTTGACTGAACAAATTTGGTATCCCTGATATTTAACTGACTTTGTGTCCTACTGTGATGATTAAGTGTTGCCTTAATTTTTTTGAGCCGTGCAGCAAAAAACTGCAACTAAACCAGCAGCAATAAATATGAAATAATAATAATTTTAAAAATTCTTAAAGTAAACTTATTTTGTTTGATAATAAAGAAAGCAATATTTCACAAAATGATGTATTCATATATTTCTAGTATATTTTCCAGTGAACTAAGCCCTTGTGTTTATGTTTTCAGATTCCATCGGCCATAAGTGTCCTCACTGCTTTTTGGATGTCAGCACCACAATCTCTCCGGTCCACAGCTCTCCAGAATCTCGACTCAGTCCACTTTGCCTTGGAATTCAGTCGACCTTTTTCACAGCAGAAATGTTGGCTTGTCGCAGCAGGAAAAGCACAGGTGTAATTTAAATCCTTGAAAAATGGCTGCCTTTTCTTTGATGTTAGCCTTTTTACTTTTCTGCTGGGCATCATCTCACAGTTTAGCAGGTTGCTTGATAGGACTGAGACATTTGTCCTGAAATATGTCTCACCTGCACCTTTCCTACTGAAACACGTCAGAATATCTAAAGAAATTCTGTTGCCCCCGATTAAACTTTAAGTCTATAATGACAGCTATATATGTGTCTTATGGCCTTGGCAATTTAAAGGCAGCCACAAATCATTTGCACATATCTATTGTCAGGGCAGTGGTGTGTATTGCGCTCAGATTAAATTAATTTATTGTAGAGTATCAGAACCAGCTGGTACACAATATATTTTGTGTATTTTTGGTATATTTTAGTTACCCCTGTATTAGTGAATGTGCTAATAGTTTGTGTCCTTGCCAAGGTATACGTAAACAGACAAACGGCCATATTTGGGCATCTTCCTATAACAGGAAATTGGGCGATTGGATGATTTCATGCTGATGTCAGTGCCTGTGTCATAGATCACAGGAGAGCAGAGGCAGTGTTCCTCTCAAAGTTGAGTAAGAAATACTGCAGCTCATTTTATAAACATATTTAAGTAGATTGCCACTAGAGGGCATTGTATCATAAGAGTTACCGAAGGAGATGATATGTGTGTAGATGAAGAGTAACCTGCAAGTGTTATATTTAAAACACCTTAAAACAGTGGTCCCCAACCTTTTTTTATTTGTACCACGGACCGGTTGCGTGTATGAACATTTTTCCGCGAACCGGGGGGGGGGGGGGTACGGGTGTTTTGTCTCAATGTGGGGAAGCAGTTTTGTGGGTTTCACTGCTTAATTAGCCAGTCGGTCACAACGGGTGTGGAGCTTGTGTATTACCTGTTGTAATGAACCTGTAACTTATGTAACTTTTTGCTGGTGGTCCATGACCCTTCTGCGGTCCCATCGTTTGCGCGTTCCTTCCCGATAAAACTCTTAAGTGAATTTTGGTTTTAGCTCATTTTATTTTCAAGGGTTAGCTTGTGTCGCTGATGCGTGAAATGACATTCCAGAGTCAAGTGCAGTTAGTGAGGTGAGGGTGGAAACAGTTGTTTTTCAAAATAAGATCCGGAAGAAGAAAGAAAAATAACATTTTAACCACGACATTTTTTTCTTTGCGGCCCGGTTCCAAATGGTCCACGGACCGGGGGTTGGGGACCCCTGCCTTAAAACACTTACTAGTGAAGTGCAATCCTATTCTAGTAAATCTAATCCCTCAGCGCACTTCCTGATGATGCATGACGACAACGTGTCATTATGAAATGTTGCATTAAGTATAAACTTCTAATCACAAAGTGCTGAACTTTCTGTTTAGACAATTTACTTAATTTTTTGTTAAACTACAACCCCAGTTCGAAAACAGTTAAGGTGCTGTGTTAAATATAAATAAAAACACAATGCAGTCATTTGCAAATCTCCTTAACCAATATTTTATTCACAAAAGGACATAGAAAACATATCAGATGTTGAAAGTGAGACATTTTACTATTTTTAATTTTATCTTGAATTTGATGGCAGCAGCACATCTCGAAAAAGTTGGGACAGGGCTGTGTATACCACTGTGTAGCATCCCTTGTTTTTTAACAACAGGCTATAAATTCCTGGGAACTGAGAAGACAAACTCTTGGACCTTTGGGAAAGGAATGTTGTCCCATTTTTGTCTGATATAGGATGCGAGCTGCTGAACAGTCCTTGGTCTTTAATGTATTTTGGGTTTCATGGTGCACCAAATGTATTCAGTTGGTGAAATGTCAGTCTGGTCCACTGTTCCACTACAAAACCATGCTTTTGTACCTTCAGCTGCACCTTGTATTTTTCCCAAGGGGGCGTAACAGCAGATTAATCCGCACTTGTAATTTGTCAGAGGTTTTACACCAGATGCCCTTCCTGACGCAACCATGCTGTTGTAATAGCTGCAGTATGTGGTTTAACATTGTCATGCTGAGATATGCAAGGTCTTCCTTGAAAAAGACGTTGGGGGACATGTTGCTCTAAAACCTGTATATATCTTTTAGCACTGATGGTGCCTTTTCTGATGTGCACATTGCCAGTACCACAGGCATTAATGCACCCTCATACCATCAGAGATGCAGGCTTTTGAACTGAAGCTGGATGGTCCCGCTCCTGTTTGTTCTGCGACGTCCAGGACATCCAGTGGATGTATTTCCCAGAAGAATTTTACATTTTGATTCATCTGCCCACAGAACACTTTTCCGCTTTGCCTTAGTCCATTTTGAATTAGCTTTTGCCCAGAGCAGACTGCAGCATTTCTGGATCATGTTCACATATAGCTTCTTCTTTGCATGATAGAGCTTTAACCTGCATTTGTGGATGGCACAGCCAACTGTGTTCACAGACGATGATTTCTGAAAGTGTTCCTGGGCACATGCAGTGAGTTCCATGACAGAATCATGCCTGGTTGTATTGCAGTATCACCTGAGGGCCCAAAGATCATCAGCATCCAATATTGGTTTTGCACTGTGTCTCTTGTGCACAGAGAGTTGTCCAAATTCTTTCAATCTTTTGATGATACTATGTGCTATAAATGATGAAATAGTCAAAGTCTTTGCAATTTCACATTTAGGAAAATTATTCTGAAAATACTCTACAATTTATTGACATAATTTTTCACAGATTGCTGAACCTCTGCCCATCTTTAATTCTGAGAGACTCTGCCTTTTTTCCACCCAAACACATTACTGGCCCATTGCCGTTTAACCTAATTAATTGCAACATGTTCCTCCAGCTGTTTCTTTTAAGCACCACTTCTTTTTCCAGCCTTTTGTTGCATTTGTCCCAGCTTTTTTGAGACATGTTGCTGCCATCAAATGCAAGATGAGCTAGTATTTTTCATAAAATAACAAAATATCTCATTTTCAACATTTGGTAGTTTTCTATATTATTTTGTGAATAAAATGTTGGTTAATGAGATTTGCAAATCATTACACTATGTTGTTATTTTTATTTCATACAGTGTCCCAGTCTTTTTGAACTAGGTCTTTGGCTGGGATTCTTTACGTGACTCTATTTAGTGCCAGAGCAAGAATTTAATCATATGTTGGTGTTCTTAAATTAAAAGCTTACAGGTTTCGTCATAAAGGTTTTACAAATAGAAAACAGGCACTGAAAGGTTCACCACTGGAGCAGTTAACTGGCCCCTTGAAGAAGTAGAAAAGTGCTTTAATTTTAATTTCCTTGAACAAGCTTTTGCAATTTAGACAAGAGTTTATTTATAGGGCACATCTAAAAACAAGAAAGGTTGACCAGAATGCTTTAATTTGTCAGCTTTGGGATTATATAAAAACAAGGTCCGCTTTTACATCTAGCCTTAACATGCAACTTGAATCCAGCAGGTATAGTTTAGCAGTTTTATTTTTCTTTTCAGCCCATACCAATTTTAACATGAACTGGAATATTTGGAAAGTTAATTTCTAACTGGGTTAATTATTTCAATGATAAATAATCATTTTAGATTGAGTTTTAGACTTGTCTTAACTAACTTTTTATTTTTAGGTATAAAAATGTAATGACACAGCCATGCTTAACTAAGTCAATCAGATATCTGCACATTTCATTTAGGCTGTTTGTGGATTCATGTTTTTTTTTTAGCAGTGTGCCTTAGGTTGTTTGGTCACCATTGATTCTGGGGGGATTCATAGATTTTCTGCCTCTAAGTGCACTGTCAAACACTCGAGATGCATGTTACAGCAAAATGTAAAGGACCCATTAAAAATGTTTTCTTCCTCTTTGAACGTCAGACTGTTTGGCTGAGCCTTGGTAATATTTTTGTCCCTTGCCCACTCGACTCGAGAGGAGATGTTGGTTGAGAAGTGATTGACAGATAGAGCTTGCTGACCTCCAAAAGCCTGCATTCTCATAATAGAGCCCCAACCTTCACAACACTCGTCCTTCTTCCAAAATATAACTGAAATGGGCGGATTGATTGTTCCTGCTTCTGAATGTGCGGGGGTTGTAAAAGAAAAGATGTACAGTGATGAAAAAGAACCAACAGTATTCATTCATATTAATGGCTGAGTTGTCATATATACATATATATAGAAAGAGAGAGATTATTTTATACAGACTGTGTATCAAGCATGTGCATACATTTAAATCAGTTTTACTACCAATATGATACAATACAACTTCAATGTGAATGTTTAAGCTCAAATTGTAGTTGTCTTTTTTTAACCATCCCCAGGCACCGATAAAGAAGTGAGCAGTACAGCTAAGATGAAAGTGTTGTTCTTGGGCAGCGTATCAAGCACACACTGATAAACCTCCCTGTTTCCTAAGACACCATGAAGATTATAATAACTCTCTCTGGGGATTTTGGATTCAATTTTGTATTTATTTCTTCAGACATCCATAGTTTTACTCTGTACAAACTAAAAGCCTTTATAGAATTATTATTCTTTGTTTAATTTAGTTACATTAAATATGCCTATTTGTTTGGGTATAAAATCTAGCCACAGAAATAAGAATAATAACTTTATTTATATAGCAATTTTCAAAATTCACATTAAAAAGTGTTTCACAGGAGCAACAAAATAAAACAAAGGTGGAAAATTTAGGAAATAAAAATGACAGTTCAAAGCAAACTCGAAGAAAGCTGTCTCATTAAAGTATGCTTTAAGACCGGGCTTAAAAGAATTGACCAAATACAGCGACTGGATTTCCTCAGGCCGGTTGTTCCAAAGCCCTGACTGCGAATTCACTGTTCCCTTGAGTTTTCAGCCTGACCCATGGAACAGACAAAAGACCTCTGCCTGAGGATCTCAGAGTACATGCTGGTACATTTGGTAACAAGGGGTCAGAAATGTAGCTGGGCTCAAGGCCACAAAGGGCCTCACAAGTAATTAAAAAAATCAAATGAATAACAAGTGCAGACCGGACGGTATGCTACTGCCAAGGCTCAACACCTCTGAAAAATCCTTAAAAAAAATACTAGGATCCAGATCTGGATTCAGATCAACTAAAAATTTGATCACTTTTACCTTGGGCCAATTCCCACCTGCAGTTAGATTTTCTTGTAAATCTTTCTGTGACTTTTTGCGTAATCCTGCTAGTATACACACAAAAACAAGCCAAACTGAAAACACAACCTCCTTGGAGGAGGTAAAAAAATAAAGAGTTTGATCCCTTCTAGGCTGCATGAGTGTATCACCAGTACAGGTGAGCATGGAGCAAACCATCAGCAAACGATGTAATAAAAAACCCAGGGAGCTTTAGATTTACAAATAAATGTCAGAAATGGTGATACTGCTTCTCTCCCACCATTGCTGAGTAAGCATAAATACAAGCATCATACAGTCAAATAAATGGTTTATTTAGCAAAGCAAATGTAAAGACATTTTAAAGATGTTTATTTTATTTGTAAATCTAGAAAGCATCCGCAACTGCTGTATTTATAACTACGCATTAACATACCATAGTTTTTCTAATTTCCTATAATGATGTCTACAAGTTTAAAACCTGTGTGAATAAGCAGCTGATAAAAGGTTTGTAACATGTTAAAAAAATACAGTCTATTCAGTGTTATCATTATATACCAGTTATGGATGCTTCAATGGATAAGTTGTAATTGGTAAAAAACTGTCTTTACATTTGCTTATAATTACATTGTTGTGTGTTATAAACCATTTATGAGCTGTTTATACACTACTCAGCTACCTTTAAACTGCCAGTCTGATATTGTGTAGGTCCCTGTCCTGCTGCCAGAAAAGGTCTGATGCATCAAGGCACTGACACAGGACCTTTGGAGATGTCTTGTACCCCACTGGGCCTAATCCTTTATGGGTTGCAGGTTGGGCCTCCATCGATCTGGCTTGTTCAACACATCCTTTAAATGCCCAGTTGGTGTCTTGAGCTCTTTGTTCCTCAAGATACTTTTTGTTGAGTGGCAGATTGTATTATCCAGCTGGAGGGAAGCTATTGGTGTGGGTGGATGGTAGGTGTGAATGTAACATTTAAGTGAAGGTCAGAATCCAGTGTTTCCCAGTCAGAACACTGTATTATAACAAGATGATCAGTATTAATCAATTCACCTATTAGTGGTTTTTAGTGTGGCTGATTGGTGCACCTATCAGTGTCAAATACAGAAGAGAAAGTGTTAATGAATTAGAATATTCAGAAATCTTCTCTGGGCAAGTGCTTAGTGTTGTCACTAAATACAGGATACTTTTTAATATTACTATTTACATTTGAATGCCAGTATGAAATATCAATGCATTTATAGGATGCATAAATGTGGGTGTTGGGTTACAACCAGTTTATTCATCAGGATTCAGATTGAATCCTCTGAAAACATTGATAGGTGCTGTCTGTTTCATCTCATATGTATGGGAGCTGTAAAATAAACAGTCCCAAGACATAAAGAAGCTTAAAGCCTTACCCCACATTTCCCAGTATTACTAATATGACAAATGTAAAATATTTAGATTGAATTTGAAGAAGTATTTATGATTCACTTTGACTCGGTGTAAAATATGCCCCTCCACAGTGACGCTAGTTTTTCTTCAGCTGCTAATGTTAATTTTTAATGCTGTCTGCTTTCCTCATTTTGTGAAAATGTTTACATTTGTCTCCTGCTGGTGGTGCTTGAAGCTTCTTTTATTGCTTCCCGAATGTAAATCCATAAATTCAGACTGGAGCCACAATCAGACTGCAGTTGAAAGCCTTTTTTTTTCTTGACCATGTGAAAATGGTGGTAATTTGCTGCAGATTGGCAAATGTCACGCTGTAAATCCTACAGCTTTAACTGTACTGGCTTTCAGAGTAATGGATTTACTTTGTGCTCAATGCAACAGACCGATGACAGGATATTTCACATGAGCTCCAACCACCTTTACTGTATATTTTACATAAACAATTGATCTTTGAAGTTGTACTACAATGTTATATATCTCAAAACAGCTACTGTTGTGTCCAAACTGTGTATAGTGTTTTTGTATATAAAGAGTTAAAGAGAATAATTTTTGTCATTCTTTTTTTCATGATTACTTGTATAACTTACGTAATAACACCAAGTGTATTTTCTTATGTTCAAAGTTGTTTTTAAACAACAAATAACAAAACAACACAACTACATCATAAACTCACCTGTCACACAGCAGCAACTCATTGCATTTAGGCATGTTGACATGGTCAAGACAGCCTGCTGAAGTTCAAACTGAGCATCAGAATGGGAAAAAAAGGTGATTTAAGACTAAACATATCATGGTTGTTGGTCTGAGTATTTCAGAAACTAATGATCTACTAGGATTTTCCTGCACAGCCATCTCTAGGGGTTATACAGAAAGATCCAAAAAGGATCAAATACTGAGTGAGAATATATTCATCTTCTCTGGCCAAAGATGTCTTGTTGATGTCAGAGAAGAATGGCCAGACTGCTTCAAGCTTACAGGAAGGCAAAAGTAACTCAATGCAGAAGAGCATCTCTGAATGCATAGCAAGCTGAACCTTGAAGCAGATGAACTGCAGCAGCTGAAGACCACACCAGCTGCGATTTCTGTAGCTAAGACCAGGAAACAGATTGTAGTTCCCATGGGCTCGCCAAAAATGGACAGCAGAAGACTGGAAATAGTTTCCTGGTCTGATGAGTCTCAATTTCTGCTGCGACATTCAGATGATAGGGTCAGAATTTGGTGTAAACAACATGAAAGCATGCATCCATCCTGCCTTGAATCAGCAGTTTAGGATGGTGGTGGTATAATGGTGTGGGGGATATTTTCTTGGCACACTTTGGGCCCCAGCTGGGCATTGTTTTAACTCCAACTGAGTATTGTTGCTGACCGTGTTCATAGCTCCAACTGAGTATTGTTGCTGACTGTGTTCATCCTTTTATGGCCACAGTGTACCCATCTAGTGATGTCTGCTTCCAGCAGGATGACGCACCATGTCATAAAGCTCAGATCATCTCAAACTGGTTTCTTGATTATGGCTTTGAGTTTGCAGTACTCAAATGGCCTCCACAGTCACCAGATCTCAATCCAACAGAGCACCCTTGGGATGGAACTGGAACTTGAGATTGGCATCATCAGCTGTGCAGCCAGCAAATATGCAGCAACTGTGTGATGCAACCATGTCAAAATCTGAGGAATATTTTCAGCACCTTGTTAAATGTATGCCACAGAGAATTAAAGCAGAAGGGGATCCAACCCAGTACTGGCAAGGTCTACCTAACGAAGTGGCCAAGTGAGTGTAGAAGACTAAGTAATAGATGACAATGAGAAAATAACAAAACAGAAAGAAGAAAATCTTCACTCGTTGCAGGTGAGTGTCACTCCACAGGTTTGGATGACTCTTAGGAATTTAAGTATGTATGTTATCATTAGCATTTTCATATGGAGATGTAATTCACTCATTTATCTTCACCTAGAGATAAGGCTAAAAGAGAGACTACAAAGGGCTGCCAGCTGAGAGCACTAGACCCCGGTGGTGTGTCACTGCCTCCTGCACTGTGACCATGAGCTTTCTCGCCAGCACTAAAAGATGTCTGGACCCAATCAGCCCGCCCTACAGGGAGAGCTTTTAGACCTGGTATATTAAAGAAGAATGCGTGAATAAAAATATGTGGATGCAAACAGTACATGCAGAGTGGAGCTGCAGAGATATAACGACAATACCCTCACGAATATATCAGGAAATTTCTTTTTTTTTCTGCTGCTGTACTGTTGCCAGATGTTCTCACTGCAGGTGGGTTTTGGAAGCAGATTTTCAGAGCCCTCGAAGGCTACGTCTACTAATTAACTATTCAGAGACACAGAATGGAAAGAGCACAACACTCAGTGGGGTTTTATTTTTGAATGTTACATCATTCCTGGCAGAGTTCCTAAACTAATTGAAATTGTGCCAGCCAAACCCCCCCACCCACCCACCC
>VUQH01046527.1:0-30288 GCA_015106775.1 Etroplus canarensis
CTTGCAGCGCATTTTATGTGTGTGCCTTCTGCATATAAATCTTCCTTTTCATGTTTGTCATGTTCATGTTTGTCCACACCCTTTGATGCTAACTTGTACGTACAGATTTTTCAATAAACTATTTTAACATGTATGCTCACACATGGTGCTTCACTGTCTTTTCATGTGGGTATGAGAGTGTGTGCCTCAAGGATCTGCGTGGTGGGGGGCAGGGGAGAAGGGCTTTGGCCAGACGAGACAGAAGTGACAGGTATTGATCATCGTTGTTGCAGTCAAGCAAAGACCCTCTCAAGCCTGTGTGCTTTGGGATGAGTCCTGTCTGCATCCAGGGAGAGAGCGGGAGAGAGGGACAACTACAATCAATGTCTGAGCCTCCTCGCAGTGCAGCAGGGTCAGTCTGCATTTACCTCTCTGTTTTTGTTCCTGACTGACAGTGATAAAATGAGATATATATCAGTAAACCATTCGCCAAATAAGCAAAAACATTGAAATTTCAAGATTGAATTTTTTTTTAATTTTGTGTTCAATTCAAAAACCACTGTAATAGAGGCAACAGTGATGCCAAAATGTGGTGTATCCAGGTAAGTATGCAGGACTGAAAAAAATGCTTTCACGATGCCTAATCTGTAATAATAAAGATTTCTCAGTTTTTTATTTTTATTAAGCAACTGAACATAATACTTAAAAACATGTGAAAACTCAAATCCCAAAGTTTTCTTTGCAAATCTAAAACTTTTGCTTGAAAATAATTTTTTTTCTTGCTATTAAGTTGAATCTTGTTGGCTGGACCTATATTAAATGATGTAAGGCATATTTTTATTCACCAGTTTTGACCAGATGACCTGGTTTGCAAGATCCACAGATAGTAAGTCAGGACGTGCTAGTTGATTGGTTTTCTTTAACAAACTGTGATATTGCAATTGATTAAATAACATACATATTGGAATCAATATCCTGGCAAAATTATAATAATTATATTAAATACTATGAACATTAGCTCAAACAGCATGTTCGCTGTTATTAAGATAGAAGTTATGCATTACCTTATGTATACATTGATTTTCTGTCTTCTCTATGCATTCACTCTCTCATTTACTACAGGGGATATTGCCAAGCTCTCACTCTGATCAGAAATGTCCAATAGAGACATGGCTTACATCTTTCAGGGTAGGTCCCACCTACAAGATTCAGCACAACAGCAAGCAAACCTTTGGAATTGCAAACAAAACCTTAATCATAGGTTTAATATATGTGTAATAATACTTTTTGAATTTGCTATCTATAGTTTTTCTCTCAAATGTATTTTTGATTGCAAACCACTCATGTTTGATTGCATGTCAAAGACCTCAGAAGTAACTCCATAACGAGCTGGCTTTATTAAGAGTCTCTTCATTTATAGCCAATAAGGCAAAGAATAGGAGGTTGAGTCATTGTTTAAGAATGGAGCGTTGCATACCTCGGGCTTTTCACCAAGTCGTCCTCTGAGCTACACAATCTTCCATCCCACCTCCCTGCCCTCACCTCTTCCAAAGACAAATTGATTTGCACAGGTCCAGAGATGGCAAGCCCTCAGAGCACCAACTTTTTTGCATAGAGAGAGCTGAGAGGCTAGCACAATGACTGAGGCCAACAAAAGATGAGAGGAGAGAGTGATGCAGAGAAAGAGAGAGATGGAGGGAATGGGGAGAACGGTTGGTTGGTGGGTGTTTGGGGGTGGGTGGATGGTTGCACCAGGCCAAACTCAGCAGGACAGGGTGAACTGACTGGTTCAGAGGTCCAGGATAGCAACTAACACACACGCCTATACAGACACACACACACACACATGCACATGCACACACACTCATACAGACATGCAGCTAGTACACACGCAAATAAGCACACATGCACATGCTTCAGTGTCCTCATGCCCTCGGCCCTCCCTCCTGGTCCCTTTATCCCTGTCTGGTTGGAAAGGTCAGTGTATGTCTGGGAAAGGGGGTCCCAGAATCCCCAAACCCCCTCTTTTACACAGAGAGAGAGAAAGAGAGAGCGAGATCCTCACTCATTTTTATGTAAATCTGCTATAATTCATAAATACTGCAAACCCTTAAATCAATTCAAACAAGTAAATAAATAAACTACATGCATAGTCAAGTGTCTTAGGTTGAGCTGATCAAGGGGGTCTGAAAGAAATATATGTGAACTGGTCAGCATCAGCTGACACCCCCACCCCTCAACCAAAATTACACTCACACATATACAGAGCTCCCCCTATTACCCTAGCCCACTCCTACTCCACCAACCTCAGTGAAAGAGGAGAGTGAACACATTCAAATGGAAAACATAGTCCATTGTGACCAGTGTTTTGTCTCATCATGATGTTAATAGCTACATTGACTAGCATTCAGAAATGTGCAGTTGTAGCTATCTAACAACATAGTCATTGTCTGTGATGTCAGCATATTAAATGTCATGTGACTTATGGTATTTAACTTACAGTTTTGCAAGACCACTTTAATCAAACTGCTTGTATGTGTCTGTATCTTCCTGTAGCGTCCATTATGCTGCACAGATGTACAAAACTAAATGAACAGTATCACAGAATAGTCCTGCACAAATGTCTGCATGCATGTGTCTGTGCAAGTTGGGTGTGTAGTGAAATGATCTGCTGTCTGGCTCTCTTCCTTTTCCCCTGATGCCCATGAGACACCGCCCCCACCCACCCCCACCCCTAGTACACACACAGACTCGCACACAGGCACACAGCACACAGGCATACACACTTACACAAGCTTGTACACACACAGATAGAGAGGGAAACCCTCTATATCCTTTATGAACCCCCTGACCCGGAGCCCTAAAGCCCACCAGGACCATGGTTAGGTTGTATAGGGGAAAAAGGAGGAGATGGGGGAAGGAATATTGTAAGGAAAGGAGAGACTGCAGTCCCAGCTGGGGTGGAGGAGCATAAAACCTCCCCTCCTCCCCTTGCCTCCCTCACCTCACTCTGTGATCTCTGACCTGGTGGAAGGCAGAGGACCAGCCATGTCTGGTCCACTATAGCTATGACTTGTACTTAACACCAGCAGGTAAACTTTCTTCTTACAGCCATGATTTGCTCACTTTTACTATCTATGCTTCTCATGCCGTGATTTGCAGTGTCATAATTTTTCAACTGACCTTTTGGTCAGAGGTACAGACATTGTGCCACAGGTGTTTGTGATTTTATTACTATCAAGCCAGTCTGAAAGTTGATTTGGTGCCTAAAGAACCAGGACTGGTTATGTTTTAAGATTATATTGATGTTCTGGGTTTCATACATTTGTATTTGCTTAAACTTTATTTTCTGCATTTTCTCAGCATTTAGCGGTAGGGTGTCAGATGATATTAACACAACAACATACAATATGCACTTGATGAGCATGTGAAAACCGGCACACAAAAACCTCACCTGTTCTCCTTTAAAAAGGTTAAACAACAAAATACTTTTATTAAAAAAAAAACTTCTGGATCAAAATGTCATGGCTGTTCATGAAAATCCTTTGTCCGTAAGACATCTTCCTTAGGTGAAGAAAATAACACTGTCGCAGTGGTTTGTAAGCACTCAGAGACACCGCTGCTGGTTGTTGACTTCAGCTTGAGAAGAGTCATCCCCTTCTTCATTGTGAACTACATTGTACAAGCAGATGCTGGCAGTGAAAGACATACAGACAAAACAGTAACAGGGACCAATGCTGAGTAAAAATGCACAGGTAAGTAATAAAGACAGAAAAAAGTGAGAAAGTGAAGAGGAAGGCTGTATTGTGTCAGAATCATGTGTTTGTCCGTGACACCACAGATGTAGTGCTATTGCTTTGTCTGTGTCTATGAGTTTGTATGCCTATAAAAGAATTTGTGCATTTGTGTGTTTAAGTGTGCTTGTGTTTACATTTTTACACATCAGTGCTTTCAGTGGGTAGGAAAGGGGGGTCATCGTTCACTTGGTGCTAGGTCCCACACACCATGAGGTTTTCTACTGGTCCTGCCCCTCATCTGGGTCAGGGGACACCCCATTCAGATCCATTCCATCCCCCAGAACCCCCCGCTGCTTCTATGCTCCATCCTCATCCCAACAGCCTCTTACTTCTCCATGCCAGGGATTGTTTCCAAAGATTAGACTTAATATGAATATCCATAAACAGAATGGGACTCCCAGACTGTGAAAGCTATCAAAGACATATTTGCATCTAATCCTCAAAGAACCCCCTCCCACCCCTCACAGAGGGCTCACTACCCCCTTTCGGCCCCCCGAAAAGATCCTACTAAACCTCACATGGCAAAAAAAAAAAAAACTCAAACCTGCCATCCCCCAGCCCCAGAAACCCTCCCCTCTTGCCCCCCGGACCATCCCATCCATTCCCCAACCGTTGGGCCAGACAAGACCAGACCAATTCTGTTGGGGATTATTTGGCTTAGTGATGAATAATGGATGACCATCTCCCCTCTGGCTCTCCACCACAGTAGCACCTCTCAATTGGCCTTGGCATCAAGCCCATCACTGGCCTGTCTGGATGGCTGCTTGGCCGGCTGGCAGGCTACCCAAGGTGATTGCAATATTGGGAAAGTATGGACAGAATATTGGTTATGAATATTGAATTTTTACATTCATTTTGTGGCATAGAATCAAATCTGTAAGATGTAGGGTAATGCAATAATACTGAGGCAATTTTGATCAGTTTAGATATCGAAAGGGCTTTCTACAAAATGTTTGCTAAAGAACTTCTAACATTAGAAACAAATAAAAAAGTGGTTTATAGTTGATTCCATTTTCACTTTACACATTCATAAAGCTGAATGTCTTTCATTGAAGTAGTTCCTAAAAGGCTGCTTACTGAACATGAAATTACTGAAGTCCTTTCAATAAATTAATAGATAAATCAATTGTCTCTGACATTAAGTAGACCACTGTGGCAGAGAGAGTGTTGTCCAGAGCGTGGGAGAAAGGTCTGAACATTGTCCTTGCCCTGAAAAGCAAGGAAGCCACTCTTCTTTTATTCCTCCTCTCATCCTTGTTTTGCACTTTATCTCTTTTCATTCGCTTCGCTCTCCGTCTTATTTTCAATAGAGCACTTGGGGCCAAAGAGATGTCAGTGCTGTGGATACTAACACACGCACGCACACAAGGACACACCTGGGCATAAGAGCGTCAGCTGAAAGGAGACAAGTTCATCTAAAGGGCCTGGCTAACAGTAACACAGAAGGGGCCAAGTCCCTTTGTGCCCCAAGTCTGCTGAGAAGCTTCTTACCCCTCACTCTTGCTGAAGACAGACTCCCAAGGTGCAATTTGACAAGATGGTTTTTGTATACTCATTATTTGTGACCCTTTTTTGTCTTTCATTTTCTTGTTTTACGGCTTTGTTTGTTTGTTTCTTTCAGCCCCGGGTAGAGTAGCCTTGGGTCTTTTGACGACAGCTGTGCTACCGAGCGCCGCATAGAAACAACACAAGTTCAACACAATGACTGACAAGCGCTTTGTAGGATAGGAGGCCCACAATGAATGTGTCCCCACTAAAGACTACCGGTCGGCCCCATAAAGAGCAGAATATTAGAGGCAGCTTGGTTCAAGAGTGTCAACTGTGCTAGTGTAACCCAGGCAGAATAGTCTGGACAACTGCAAAGTCCATCATGCAAGATGGCTATGTGCAGGCAAACATTCTGAAACTGTGAAGAGTTAATGGAAAAACTGACTGAAGACTGACAAATCTGTACATCTGAAAGCAAGAGTAAGAAAGAATTACAGTTGCAACGAAGTTAAAAAAGAACATTCATGGACATAGACAAAATCTCTGTGCCACACACCTACTCCCCCTTGGATCTTTACATTACTCAAAGATAAGAGCAAATAAAAAAGCTTCCAAAGCATTCAACAGGTCATACAGTTCATACACAAATACTGTAAATACCACAGGCAGAAGGAAGTATGCATAGGTTGTAGTAAGGTCAAGGTCTGCCAGGTCAAGCATGTGACTGTGGCCCTGCAGTCCCTCTGCCCTCCCCCCATCCCACTCCCTTTAACCCCTGGGCCTCAGGAATGAACCAGGAGTGAACCAGGAGTGATACGGCAGTTCTCAGAAACTTCCAGAAACTTCCAAAGCCCTTCACCCCTCCACCTCATCGGTGTTAGCCTCTTTCACCTCTGCAGCAGCTGGAATGGTTCAGAGAGCTCTGCTGGCCCCCAAAGGGAGGGTTAGTACCACAGCATGCACACCTTTAACACAGCAAACACATTAAAGGATGCATACTCCATGCTCTGCAATGAGTGAACGAGAATAAGAAAGAATAAGTAAAGCAATCATATGTAAACACAACAGAACTATATGTTATGGTCCTGATCTGGGAATAGTGTTTTGAGTTGCTCTAGAGTTTTTTTTATTCATGCTTATTTTATTTTGTCTGTGTGATTTCCCTGTTGCACCTGTGCTCTACATTTTTAATTATTGTTGGGTCGAGTTTTTGTTTCCAGTTTTGATTTCTTTATTTTTACAGTGTGATGTGAGTCTCAGTGTGGTAAGACTGGGTTTTTGGTTCCTGTTTCTACTTTATGACAATTCCAGTGGTGAGTTTCAGTTTCGGAACCGTGTTCTGGTTCATATCTTGATTCACTGTAGTTGTTTTAGTTCCATTGCTTTTAATCATATTAAAGTGAGTCTTATCTCTGTGTAGCATTTTGTCCTTTGATTACTTCCAGTTTTACTTTGAAGGATTCTTTTTCTTTCATGTCCTGTGTTAGTTTTACTTCTTGTCTTTGTCTTTTGTTGAATCCTGTATGGTTTTCACCTGCATTAATTGCGTTCAGCTGTGTTTCTGATTCTGATTTGTTCCTCACCTGTCTCCTGTTGTCCAGTCAGCCAATCCTGTCTTGCCTGTGTTCTTTGTTAAGAAGTGTGTCATGCTTTCTCCTTTTTAGTGTGCTCCTTGTATTCGTTGGAGTCTGGTTTTGCATGAAAGAGGCTTGCTTTTTTTCAACTATTTGTTGGCATGAACGTGCATATGGGTACTCTCCATATCTACATCTTAACACTATACATGTAAATAGGAAAGCATTTGCTAAAAATCCTATGATCTAACTCTATTGTCAAAGAGTCATGTCAGCGTTAGATCCGTGTGTGTACCTTTCGGCTGCTCCCTTGTATTCTCCACTAAGGGGTCGCCACAGCGGATTAATCTGCACTGGTAATTTGGCAGAGGTTTTACACCAGATGCCCTTCATGACACAACCCTCCATGGTGAGAGGGGCTTGTGTCCCCACCTGGAATCAAACCAGGGACCTTTCGCTTTTAAAGAGAATGGACAAACCACTACACTACCGAGGACACTTCAGCATTAGATCCCTGAATTGTGGTTATGGTTAAGATATGGCTAGAGTTCTCCAATTAAAAAAGTTGGGTACAGTTAAAGTTGAAGTTACACAGGTATTTTCACTTTTAGCCTCGACCCCTAACACTGTCTTACTTTACTGATGTGTGAGAACTGAAAAAGAGGGTCTATTCATTGTGGTTATTTTTAAAACTCTGAAAGCTCTTCCTATGACCACAGAGGGACATGATAAAAGTGTGTAAAATGGATCCACATGTAAAATCAAGTTTGCAAGTCTTGGTTGCAGGGAGGCAAACTCCTCACCAATCCATCACCTTCCCAACTGCACTTGTTTGCCTATTTATGTAAAGTGTACACTGCTTCATTTATTTGTGCTAACCTTTTGTCAGTGGGTGGCAGTGACGAGATTTTGATCGGTGTGGATTTAATACTTAGTAGTGTCTGGATGGTAAGATTATAGGTTCATCTTGTTTCTGCACAACCTAAATTTCCAGCTTTTTTAGGTTATCCACCAAAAACTGTGATTTTGTTTTTTGGTTTTTTTGCTATTTTATTCAATGGGCAGCGCGGTGGCGCAGTGGTTAGCACTGTTGCCTCACAGCAAGAGGGTCTGGGTTCAAATCCAACAGCCGGCTACCTTAGGCTCTTCTGTGTGGAGTTTGTGTGTTCTCCCTGTGGTTGCATGGGTTCTCTCCGGGTGCTCCAGCTTCCTCCCACAGTCCAAAGACTTGCAAAGTGGGTTAGGTTAATTGGCAATTTTAAATTGACCATAGATGTGAATGGTTGTTTGGCTCTATGACACTGCCCTATGCCCAATCAGAGTTGGGATGGGCTCTAGCACCCCCTGCAACCCTGAACTGGATAAGTGGAAAATAATGAATGTATTTTATTTAAACTATATTTCATGAAATTCTATCCCTTTGGGTGATGGTCTGTGGCTGTTTCAAATGCACATCCACATTGTCAAGAATATATTTTAGTGTAGAGAGAATACTGTTTTATTTTGTTACATATAAACAGTGTAGACCACTGATGTGCAGGCAGCTAATACAGAGACAAAAAATATTCCGATGTATCTTAGTTAAATACAAATCAGAATCAATAACTCAGTGAATCCATGTGATGGTGACATATTTCACAAGCTATAAATTATGTACTTACTAAGTTACTGTCCAACCTTAAGTGGCCCTGAAATATAGTAATATAAAGAGGCCAGAGGGATGAACTTTGGCTCTTTATTCACAGGACAGTAAACAGGCGCCCTGCTGTCTCCCACTGCACACGCTGCTTACAGCTTACACACATAGACACACATGCAGGTGAAATGAAAAGCTAACACACGTCAAAGGGTATGGATAATATGACCCTGTTTTACTGGCCATTGAAATTCTGCCAGTAGAGTTGCGCCTGAATAACACACGTGGACCTACACACGAGCATACACTAACACAGATACATTCAGCCATGTTAGTGCACCACCCCCTCTACTCTACAGTGTATAAATATGTTTACATGTAACAAAGCATGGCACACACAATTGCACACATGCAAACATACAGTTTTTGCCCACCACAACAAAGAAAGATGTGTTTAACAGTTAAACATGGAGTCACTCTAAGCTCCATGCACACAGGTTCAAGGTCAGCTCAGTCGCTGTCTACTGACCTTTTGTGTTCCATCTTCCTCACCTTCTCACCCTCCCCTCTAGCCCAACCAGCCTTGCTTTGGAATCAACCATCCCTGTAGTGTGCCAATGGAAACCCCTTTGATAGACAGAGCTAGACCAACCATGTACTGATACCATACAGTGCAGTTTTTAAATAAATAGTGCTGACTGCTTCTTATGTATTAGTGCACTCACTGTAAAAGAGAACACACACTTATGGTGCTGGGAAATGAGTAATAAGCAGTAAATATTTTAGGAATGGGAATGTCTAACCTAAGGTCCATATTGGATTGTGCACTAAGGGTCCGCTCATTTATGGCTAGCACTGTATTCAACAAATTCTTTCCCCCTCACCTCCTGTCCTTCTTTTTTCACTGTGAGGTCAAAGTTTTCACCTTATCTGGAAACCATCAACAGTACCAGTCCCACCTCTGTGAGTCATTTAGCTTAAACTGTTGCACATCGTTAAAATCCTTCTCTCTAGGTCAGAGAAGTAGGAAAAAGAAAATTACACAGAGACATTTAAAGCAATACTTCACAAGCGAGGTAATCCAGGTCTCTGCCAAGATTTTCCCTGCCAGTTACGGCACATATTGTCTAGCGGGCATAGTACGACTCAGATGTTGTGGAGAAGAAGGAGGAGGAGAAGGAGGGGGTTGATTCTGCTGTGATCCAGTTTACTATTTTGGCTGGGGCTTTCTTCTCGCTGTGTGGTCATGGGGGAGATCAGCGGAGCCAGCAGGCACTGAGGACACTGGCTGGCCGCAGCCCGACACAGAGGCCACATGGTCATAGCAAGAAGGAGACAGAGACAAGAGAAGGAGAGGTGTACAGAGAAAGGCAAGCAGAGCTATGGGGTGAGGAATGTGGGTTAGGTTATTCTGGTTTTCTCTTTTATGCTCTCACATTTTCTCATTCTGTCCTCATCTCTTCTTCCTCTCCCTTCCCCTTTTCAAACACTTCCTCTTTAGTCTTACACTTCAACTTCAGCCATCCCAGCGTGGTCAAACTTCAACTTCGTCCCTCTATCCATCCGTCTGTCCCTCTTTTCTCCCTCCCCCCTCTCTCTCTTTCTATCTCTCTCTCTCCTCAGACAGACACAGCTACCCTCCTGGACGTTTCCTTTCTGCTGGCCTGCCCCAACAAAGGTGCTCAGTCATGTGAAACCTAATCTCCAGCCCCCCAAAACCTGACCCTTGACCCCTTCAGTCTTCACACAGCCAGAGGGGGAGGGGAGCCAAGGCAGGAAAGGGAGGCTTTGGGAAAAGGTCACATTCCCGAAGACACTTTTGTGTATGCACGTGTGTGTCTGTGTGTGTCTGTGAGCGTGCAAGCACCTAGTCCATTATGTGGTTTGTGTTCCAGAGTAAGCATGTGTGTTTGATTCTGTGTCTGCAGACAAACATGCATAAGGGTACATTTTCCTGTACACCCCTCTGTGCTTAACTGCCTTTTAATTTTTCGTGTGTGTTCCATGAATAGCTGCTGTACAGTAGATACTAGCTTCTGAGTGCATGGTCACACTGTACATACATATGTGCGTGTTTATGAGAAATCACTTTCAGCCCTGAAGCGTTGCTGCCCATAGACAAAACACAGACTTTGTTTTCTAGCCAGGCCAGACCTGCAAGTCTTGTCTGGGCAGAGCTCTCTCCTTCCACCCTGTAATGGCAATCCTCAGATCTTTGTGTACGTGTGAGTGTGTCTGTGAAACACCGTGTACATGTGTGAGGCACTGGGTGTCAGCTGTCCTGGGTGATTAGTGCTTTTATATTGTTCCAAGGAGCCCGGACGAGGCCCCCTCTTCACTGCACCACAGCACAGCTGCAGTCTGCTTCTCCATCTCTGCTCTTCAGCCTTCCTCTGCTCAGTGACACTCATGTGATGGGCTTGAACCCAAGAAAAAAATCAGCCTGAAACAGAGGCAAGAACTAGCGGAACAGAAATGGACAAAATAAAGCATGGCAGAATGTATATAGTATACAGAATGAAGAAAATGAGAATGACACAACAAGTAAGTAACAAAGAGAAGGAGTGAGGCTGAGAAACAGAGGGAGAGCAGCGGGCAGGGAGAAGTAGCATATTGGGGGGATTACAGAGTTGATTCAGCATGCCTGCTATTTGCTGGACAGGCGTTCCCTTGCTGTGGCCGGGAGGCCGTTCCTGCATAAAACACATGTGAATGAGAGAGGTGAACTACAGGAAAAATAAAAGACGAGGGGTAGTAGTTTTATCTTTACAGCAGTGTTTCTGAAGTGGTTTTAATTAGTATAATAAACAATACATTTTTGCCCTCCAGGGGAGAACCTATTATTATTTTGCCAACAAAAAACTATGAACAAAACTAATCTAAGAAGACTATATAGGTATTATTTTCTGTACGACAAACTCTCTTTAAAAAAACCTATTTGATAAAAGTGCTGTGACTGTTACTTTTATGAGTTAAGGACATATGTCTATGTAAGGAGGAGGAGGGAGTCAGGGAATTGTAGGCAGGACCAAGAGTCTGCTATGGGAAAAGTATGTCTGCTATGCATGGGTTGACTGGTGGCAGGATTTGTGGACCAGAGCATTGTTGTACTCCTGACATTGAACTTGGGTGATCTTAGACAAGTGGGCGGGGGTAACCCCCTCCTAAAGATTAGAAGTGTGTATATGTGCAAGAACACAGACAGGGATCCTCTCCCCCAGCACCCACCCAACCAGCCCCACTTCCTTGCAACTCTGCTTTATCTCAACTGTCAACACCTGGCCTAAGCAGGAACCTCTCTCTATCTGTGAACTTTAATCTGGCCCTGCTAGGCAAACAGCACCAGGCTTGGACAGGGAGAGCGATTAGTCTGTCACATTGCCCTCCAGTGCTTCAGCAGGGATAGGAGGAAGAAGGGAAGGGAGTGGTCTGAAGAAACATAAGAGATTTGGACACAGGCGCATACATAAAATAAGATAAAGCAAGATAAAAAAAAAGAAGACCAAAGGCATGAAGGGGGAAAAAGAGACATAGAAGGTTAATGTTAAGGTAGCAATGTGGCGGGGAAATAAGAGGCGAGGAGCAAGACAAAGAGAGAGAGACAGGAAACAGAAGTTTGCTGGAGATATAACACAGATCTTTAGCTGACCTGACAAGGCCTCTGTCCAAAGATATGATGGTAAACTTCCACCCCCATGACTTGTGACTCAAGCTGAGCCATGCAAACATATCTGGCCACTGTAAAGACAAACAAAGATACGCCTGTGCACCTAAGTACAGTGTAGAACATATTGTAATATTTAGGTACTTGTGTTCTTTTTCTTTCTGCAGATACGCTTATATAGTACTGTAATTTAGTTAAAGAGTGAGCATGCAGACCATGATAAAAAGTAAAGAAATGCATCAAATTCAAACATGTATGTAATACTTTTTATTATTTTTTTCAAGACAAAATGGCTGAGTGAAGAGAATAATGCAGACAACAGCTGAAATTAGAGTGGCATCTCCATAACTGGAAAATAACAACAAAATCCATAAGTCGAGCAAGAACTCATAAATCTTGGTCAATGACCTTTGGTCATCATAGAAATTAGGCCATCACAATTCATCGGGAGAGAGAGAAAATTGAACTGATTTGTTTTGCAGTGACTCTGTTCTGAATGGAACGTGTATGTGTGTGTAGTCATAATAAATAATGTCAACCAATGCCACAGGTCGACTTCAAGTTCAGGTCAGAACAAACAGTTTGAAATACACAGGATGAAATCAGGCTGAAAACCTAAATGTACCTCAATACCATCAGCAATGATAACATGTACCAAATTTTTCTTCCCATGATTTCTGTTATTTAGAATATGCCTTGCATATGAGATGTACCATATTTAAATTATAAAGCACCGTGGTTCTTTTGGCAATGAAAAGAACAGAAAGAAAAAAAATTGTAGCAAAAAATCAGATTGATGTTGAATTGATTGCATATGACAAAATGTCTTTTCACAAAAAAATAAAAGACAGCTGGAATGTTTTTAGGTGGTACATGATCAAGGACAGTAAAAAGTTGTCTACCAAGAAAACCCAACAATAGCTTGTATTACTGCATATAAAATGGCAGGAGAGAAAAATATATAAAACAAACTAAAAAGATATGTACAACCACCTGTTTTTACCTCATTGTGGTCACTCCAGCGGGACTGCCTGAAAAGGCCATCATATGACCTCTCACCCTTGGAACACCACAACATTTTATTTTTCAAAAACGTACTTATTTTCAAGCATACAAATTATTCACACTATATTATCCTGCCAAATTAAGAAAATATACGGTGGCAGCTTGTTGGGATTTTTTTTTCACTACAGAAAAAGGGTACATTGAAACCTTTAAAGAGTACAGGCAAAACAGTTAAAAATACAGGCTCCAACATAAATACTATAAGTGCCTACACTAAGTGAACATTAATTTCAAATACCATTCTAAATACAGGAAAAAAGTAGACCATAAATGTGTTTTGAACATAGGAACTCACGAGTGCGCAATTTCCTATGTATTTTAAGTTCTCTCTATATATTTATATATCATAAATCTCTCCCCACTGCAAATTTACGTTCAACCTGAAGACTTGTGTATAGTAAAGGCAAAAACATGAGAGACATTACAGTTCATTACATAGAGATCAAGTCCCGGATGTCACCGGGACAGAAAAGAGAAACGACAATAAACAATAAAAAAAAATCCAACAAAATTTAAATAAGGTTCTCCCCTAAAGATATTGATGTGTTACTTTTAAAAAAGCAACACATTTTACCTATCTTTTTAAATCAAATTTGTAGAATTTGTATTTTTCTGTACTGAACAGTATATTTCTATAGTTTGAAGAATGAAGCAGGATATTTCTATGGCAGTTCCTGCATTAATACCTCCAAGAACTAAACTCATGTTTAGTTCGTAGAAGGAGACATGGCTGGCAACAGTTTCTAGTTCAACTCTTCTTTTTTTTTCTTTAAGTTTTTTTTTCTTTTAATGCAAAGCAATGACACCACACTAATCTGTCAGCATAAGAGCTAGTTTTCCCTTGAGCGTCCGACTGTAAACTGGGAAAATTGAACAGTGCACGTAGGTAGTCCCAGATCTGAAATCTGGTACTCATTTTATACTCAACCGACTGTACCTCCGATTAGAGAGACAGATACAGAATCCAAGGCAGAGTGACAAGTGCTATATCATCAACAATGACAGGGAGTGATGATTTAAAAAAACTAATGCGGCTATCACGCTGAGATCTACACAAACTAAAAGAAAGCAAAATGTGAATACTCTTAAAACTTGTCTGCAAGGGACAGTTTGCTGATTTTTTTTATTTTTCATATTCTTGACTATTCTCATTTTGGATTTCAATGTGAATTTTTAAAAATTTGTTTCCGATTACTAAAACGGTTTCTAAGATCTAATGTGGTGACGAGAATTAATGCTACAGGGACATAAACTTTTGAATTGTAGAGACACCTGGTAAACCCATTCCCCACTCACTACCCTGAATGTCACCCACCCTAATGCTCCTAACACCCACCCAACCTTCACCCAAAAATCTGTCTGGCTTATAACAACTAAATCCCACACTGGGGTCTTCAAGTGGCTGCGGGCTATACTGCCCACCTGGCTGTCACCAAAGAAACATAATTCTGTGCTACTTACAAAAGAACACTTGCAAACATTTAATTATCAAAGAAAATAAACATTCTGGAAAATTAAGAGCTTTATGTTGGTTAAAACCACTCGTCAGAGTACCCTCTCAGTATGGTACACACGTACCAAAAACATAATCACCTAAACCAAAATTCTACTCACCAAACTCCTACTCCTTTTCAGCATGTAACATGCCAGTAAACAGAACTGCAATTTTGGAAGGGAAAAAAAAAACAACCTACAGGAGTCAAGCAGATAAATGATTTACCAAAGATACACATAATCTTTTTTTTTCTTTCGTTTTGTTTCAGCTGGTTCTCTATGCTCTGCTGAGTCAAAAAAAAACAACAGGGTCATACAGGTGCTTGATGCAAGGACCTGCTTATATGTGCACAAAATGTCCTGTAATCTTTTATAGCTGAAACTCCAAGCTTATAGCAAAAAGGAGAATTAACTAATGCAGGTAAAATATCCAAGGCACTCTTTGTTGTCATTTCACACCATATTTTTAATTTCATTGCTGTTTGTAAAAGAAATATTTAATGGCGCCAGTGCCTAGCATTTCATAGGCAGCCCGATTCTATATATATATCTTAGATAAATGTTGCATGGAAAATCTTTCACAAAGATCAGTTTTTAAAGTGTGACCCTGCTTGTCTTGATGTTTTTGATTATATGACACTGCCCACTATGTCTGAACTCAAAACTGTACATGATATGTAAAACAGTATGTGCTGTATGCAGCATGGGTTTTTCATAACTCGTTATTTTTTATGTTGAAGAAATCAAAAGTATCAACAGCAACACATGTACAACCAACCCCACCAGCTGAGGACAATTTTCTCTCTAGGTAGCCAAAACACACCAAGCATGCTGTCCAGTTACAAAAAATACAAAACGTGTAAATTATTGCACAATAGAAAGGCTCAAAAAGTTTTAAGTGTGATGCAATAGTATTGCCCCAGTAATGGATCATGCATCTAGCTTTTTCCAGTCGGGATGAGAACAGGGCTGTACTGTGTACTGGTGTCTAACCCCATTGTCCTTTCCCCTCACTTATCGGCTAGTTAGCCAGGGTTGCTTTTTAGCCAGGGGAGCTGGTAGAGAGCAACCAGCAAGCTGCTCTTTGCCTATTCAGTCTTAATGTCATTAGCCAGAGGACGGTCACTGTGCCACTTCTTCATGTGTTTTTCCAGAGTGCTGTATACACTGAAAGGCATGTGGCAGATTTCACATTTGTAGACGTCCTTGCCCATCTGTCCATGGGTCTTCATGTGACGGGTGAGCTTTGAGCTCTGGGCACATGCATAGCTGCACAGCTCGCATTTGTAGGGCCGCTCTCCAGTGTGACTGCGCCGGTGCACTGTCAAGTTGCTGCAGTTCTTAAACACCTTGCCACAAAACTCACAGGTGTCACTGCGGCGGCCATCCTTGGAGCTGGGCCTGCCATTGCCGCTTCCACCGTGGGGAGTGCTGGCCCCACTGCCGGTGCCGCTCCGTACTGATGCAGCCCGTTCCCCATCCAGTTCACCAGGTGGAGTGGAGAAGCGCAAGCTGCCATTTTCTGAAGAGTGCTCAGATGAGGAGGCGAAGGGTGATTGTCTGGAGTCCCCACCTGTGAAGCTGATGAAGGGATCCTTGAGTTGCCGGGAGGCAGCGTATCCAGCTAGCCACTGAGAATAGACATTTTCCGTGTTTGGGATAGTGGGTGTGGGGGGGTCAAGGTCTTTCTCCACCTTGATGCGCTTGGACAAGGGACTGAGGGAACCAGGACTGACCCCTCCCCCCAACAGCTTCCTAGACAGGCTGTCATTAGATAGAGGCCCCAAGCCATTGATGGTAGTGGTGGTTCCATCATCTGCTCGGTCTGGCTCCATGGCTGAGTCTTCGTCACCAGGCTCCCTGGATAAGCTCTGGCGGCGTGGGTGTAGGGCTTCACTATTCTGGTGGTGGCGGGCCCCTTCTAGTCTCAGGCTGAAACGATAGTCATTTCTTCCCTCTTCTTCTACTCCAGGCTTACTATCAGTTTCCTCCTCCTCCCCCTCTTCCTCTTCCTCTTCCTCATCTTCCTCCTCTTCCTCCTCTTCTTCCTCATCCTCATCTTCATCCTCCTCTTCTCCATTTTCAGGCATAAGGCCATTGTTCTCACTTTTGAACTTGGCCACTACTGACTTGAGTGCATCTGTGGCACTGCCTATCAGCTCACTTGTGCCAGGTTCAGGGGAGCTAGCAGTTGAAAGGCCATCGTCTGACTTGGCATTAAGCACCGAAGACTTGCTCTGACAGTGTGTCTTCATGTGACGTTTTAGTTTGCTAGCCTGTGTGCAGGCATGGTTGCAGAGGTGACACTTAAATGGCTTTTCCCCTGTGTGGCTACGCCGGTGAACAATAAGGTTGCTCTGGAACTTGAAGGTCTTCCCGCAGAACTCACAAGATTTTGCCTTAAGAGGGGTACTTGGTTGGACTGCATTTGATACAGGATTAGGAGTGGAACGTGAACCAGAAGGTGACTGAGAAGTAGAGAGGGGAGGTGTAGCTGAAAATGGAGGCTTAGAACCTGGCTGGAATGGCTGCAGCAGCCTTTGCATAGGATTAGGCCTGTTAGGGGAAAGAGGTGGAGACCCTCCAGTGGCATTTCCAGCAAGCTCACGTAGACGTCTAGAGAAGTCCATGCTCTGAGGGGGTTCTAATGGCACAGAGTTCAGTCTCATCACCCTGTCAAAAGCACTGGGATGGTGCGTTGCCAAAGCTAAGTCATCAGGGCTGAGGTGATGGCGAGGTGGTGGGCTAAATAGTGGTGGTGTTCGGGGATAGCGACCCTCACGAGGTGTGGATGCGGAATCCCGACCAGACCCAGAGCCCGGCATTCTCAGGAGGCTGTAAGGACTGCCATCTGCCAAGTGGACAGCATGGAGGGGAGGCTGGGAGGAGGCACAGTCACCCCCCATTCCAGGAGCTGCAGCCACACGGGGGGTGAGGGGGCTGCCAGGCTCGCTCTCCAGGTAGATGCGGAAGCCATGGGTGTTCTGGGCATGCTGGAGCAGGAACCAGGCACTGGTGAAGGGCTGTTTGCATGTGGTGCAGGTGTAACTGCTGGGCTCATCTTTATCTGGCAAAAAGGAACACAAGGAGAGAAAATTAATTTAAATTGAGCCACTAAAATTATTAAAGGACTTGATGAACACCTTATATTACATAACTGCAAGATCATGTATAAACGCTGTATGACACATAAATGATGAAAGCAAGGTTTTAAAATAGATTCAAGATTCAAGATTCAAGAGCTTTATTGTCATTTCAACCACATATAGCTGACACAGAAAATAGTGAAATGAGATAGTGTTTCTCCAGGACCTGGTGCAACATATAAACATATAGACACATGACAGAAGGTATCAGTACGAATAGATAACAAAATGTTGACTATAATGATCAAAAACTGGAGAATGTAACAGAAAGTCATTTTTTGAGTTCACTGTTATTTTTCTTTTTCCTTTTTTTTTTAAAAAATATCCCCTGATATGTAGCACAGCTGTGATTACTTTTGACCAAAACTACTAGGATTAGTATTTAAAGAAATGAAATTTTAAAATGGTACTGTGAATGTGCATGAAATTATTCTTCTTAGTAAAATTGTTATTACACAATATGTGACTTATAATATGTTAAACTAAATGTGAATTTCAATTTAACACTCAACAAAACAAAAGATAAAACACAATGGCAAGAGATAGGCAGCAAATACTCAAATTACATAGTCGAGAAGGCATAGGAATATTTCAAACAATAATTGACTTTCAATAGCACTTGCACACTGACCTGAGATTTGCCTGACAATGCACGCCTAATCTCGTTAAAAACACTCATCTCCCCTCCAAAGCCTTGTTTACAGAATTAGCAGGGCTAAAATGGGACATGTATCTGATGCTGCATATTAACACCGAATACAAATAAGAGGTCACATGTTAATAAATTGTACCAGCATTTATCACAAAAAACACACATTCACAGCAAAAAAAGAAGAGAAGAGGAAAATTGGGTATGTGTGTTTGTGTGTGGGTGGGGAGGCTCCTATGAAAATGCATTTCATGCATTACTTTTCTATTTCTGATATTTCATGCTTTATGGATTTATTTAAATCCTCTCAGGTGAATAGAAAAGGAGAAGAAGGAGAAAGAAGAAGTGAGAGATATGCAAAATAAGAAGCATCCGCCACTTGCAAATGTGCTCCCTCTTTCATCTTTTGGCTTTCTTATCCTTTCTTCTCCTTTTTCTTCTTTCACTGGAGGGCATTTTTCTGAAGTCATTTGCCGAAGCTGAACCCAAAACTATCACCATGCTGTGTTAGAAAGGGGAAAACAAGGGAATGGGAGAGAGGACGATAGGCCATGTGCATCTGATTGAAAGAATAGGTGCTCCCTGAGATGGTGGATGGACAGTCTAGCATGTTTTACGCCTTCTATTGCTGAGACAAAGGGGTGAAAAGGGGCAGAAAAATATGATGAAGGCCTAGAAAAAAAGGATGTGGTGGATGGGCAACACAGGGAACAGACTGGTGTTTTTTGGTTTGTTTCTCTGTCCGCAGTTACTGTGGCCCCCTCTAAAAATCTCACTTAAAGACCAGAACACAGCTAAAATGTGCACCCAATCAAACCTCCACGCAAACCTTTTTCTCTTGACTGAAAAGAGTTGGAAGGGGGTATACTGGTAAATTATGGATCATTACAATCTGCAAAAATTACAGTTAATTGCTGCCACCTGCAAGGGGCTTTGACCCACTATGGAATTTTTCCATCATAAAAAAGCCATTTGCCCATACGCATTTTTGGTCCCTCTCTCATAAGCACAAATAAAATGTGCTCATTACATTGACTGTACTATATGTATATTTCCTTATAATATGCGTGTGTTTTTATAGCTTTAAGTTGAAAGCCCCGTGTCACTTGTAAAATGGCTGCAGTAACCTGGCCTCTACCCTTTGCTTTGCTTTGATTCAGTGTGCATACTTCCTCATCCCTGTCTTAATGTGTGAGCACAGAATATATAAGCAAAAGGAAGGAAAATAAAGAGAAGAAGCTGGGGTCAGGGGGGCGGTAGAATGTCACCTTCTTCTGTGAGACACAACCATGTTTGTCGAAGTAACCACTGAAGGATCATGGAAGTGGAGGAAGGAGGCAGGCGAAAAAGGACGGGAACAAAGGAAGGAGAGAAGTGTGGCGTGAAGGGGACAATCCTAATGACAACCTACCATACTTCTGAAGGACACGAGAGCCACAACATAGCACTTCAAAGCCAGTAGTCAATTCATTTTCTTATGCATCAAAACCAGGATGTCTTGTGCTATGCAATCACTAGTCCATCTATGGACATTTGACAAACTGTGTTCACGCCACAAGCAGTGATGATAATTGTTATTCCCATCCAGGCAGTGGACATATTGATGGGCATCAACAAGCCAGACCAACGCATGCCCAGATTTACAACAATGGCAGAGAAGATATCTAAATAAGCCCACTATTGTCCTTAATAGCTGTCCTCAAAGGGATGGAAGGACAGCTTTTCAAAAGGATAAAAGACATTCTGACGAGGCGTTTGATGGCCTTGAAGGTTTTTTTCTTTCTGCTTGTATGGAGGAGCACAGAACTGTGCGAGGGAAGAAGGATGATCTTATAAACGAGTCTGTCCTCTAATAGAATAAAGGAGAGCTCCCCTCGCTTTCTGTCTGTTTCTCTTCTTCTGGTAACTTTAAGTCTGTGGCAAGTTAGGACTGGAGAGCAGGAGAGCAGGAGAGCTGGGGCTAATGCTGAATCTCCACGTCCCTTTGAAATAGGATCAGCAGAGAAGAGAAACCACACTGACAACCCCTTAGCTGCCATTTCATGGCAGGAGCTGAAAGAGGAGACTGTGAAGGAAGAGGAGACAGAACGAATATAGGAGAAGTGAGAAAGGGCAGACAGTTTGGGAGCAAAAAGTTAGAGAACAACAATCAGGAAAAAAGAAAAATAAAAAGAAGAGAGACGGTTGAAGGAAGAGAATAGGGGTGTTACATCACAAAGCAGGGGGAGGCTATTATAATGATATTAATGGACTTTGTGCTGCTATCAGGGAGAGATGTTTTGATCTAGGGCTCAAGCAAAAAGTACTAGGCCAAGTGTTGAAAGGGCAGAAGGAAAATTATGATTACTCAAACTTCAGGTAAGGAAGTCTCACAGCATACTCACAAACCATCCCAGAGAACAGTGTTGACCTGACAGAGCAATACACAGAAAGTCTCGCCAACTTAGAGATACGCTGCACGTGTATATTGCTCTATTGTTGATGACCCAACACCCATGCTCTCTCAGTAACACATTTACACAGAGACTAGCCAGAACACCACATTCCCCTTTATCCGATCAGCCCAAACACAGCCACAATCACAAGCAAACAAAGCCAAAAATGCCAAGACAACCCATTGACCAAGAGCTGGCAAGTTTGGGCAGCTTTCACTTCCTAATCAAACCCACCATGCACAAACCCACCATGCACAAACTGTTTCCAACTTTTTTTTTTAGTTCAGTTGAAAAGTTAGCAGACTTAGCACGACCTCGGGTTTTTTTTGTTTTGTCCTTGACCAATCGCGATAGCGGGCCGAGGCTGTCCTGGTGTGACCACACAGCTTTCACTTATATTGGTCATTTAGCTAATGGAGGAACGAGCTAACAGGATTACCTCGCTGGCCTTCCAAAAGTAGAAGGAGGAGGAGGAGGAAGCCACTGAGACAGAAGACAAGGGGGACACAGTATGTCACTGCCATTTCCCAAAGTTATCAGTGGCTGGTGCTCGAGAGAACACTCACACACCTGAAAAGTGATTATGATAATAGAAGGTCTTTGCCAATATTCATAAGTGTTTATAGGTGTTGGAGTGAGTGCCTTGGGAAGATGGAGGGTTGTCAATACAGTGCCTCTTAAGAGCGCCTCAGCCGTAACTACTGTTAATGTGATTACTGCTCTGTTTATGTCATTAGGGTATTCACAGTCAGGGACTGGACAGGGGTGAAGGGTGAGCTGGAGAGGAGAGTTTGAGGGAAAGTATGGGGGAGTAGGCCCACAATAGAGGTCTGTCTAGAGTACTGAATATTCTACATTCATCTCTTTCAGCTCAATTAACAAAATAACTGCAGTTTTCCTTCAGTTGCTTCACAGAGCGAAAGGAGGATCTTTCATATATGTTATCACCCTCAGTTCTTTTCTCTCTCTCTCTCTCTCTCTCTCTCTCTCTCTCTCTCTCTCTCTGCTTTTTTTTCTGCGAAACCTGATAGAGCAAACTGTCTGGCCTTGACCTTCCTTCTTACTTCCATGTCTCGATCTGTTTGTCTGTGTTTCCCTGCCACAGCCACACACACCCAGGCTCATACACCCAGTTCTTTGTCCTAGGCCAGGCTCGTTGTGGTGTGCTAAGCCACTGGCCACAGACAAAAGGCTTGTTTGACAAACACTTGTTCCTGAGACAAAGCCGGATGCAGGAAATACAGTTTACTAAACAGAAAACCAGCCAACACTGGCTGGTGTCAGAGTCACACATTACACAGTTGGGAGAAGCTGACCACTAGTTACTACATAAATCACAAATGGAGAGAAAGTGAAAGGGAGGCATAAAAAGAGGCAGTGAGGGAAAAAAAAGGAGTGGAGAGCTAAAACAGAAAAAGACAGAGGTAGACCAGGAGCAGCTGCCATGAGCAAGACAGGGGAGGGGGAGCAGATCTCCAGATAAAGATGCATGGTGGTCTTTGAAGGCCTGTGCCAGTATAAAGTAATGTGCTGGCTGTGGCTTTGTCTCCAATCAGACTTTTACACTTCTTACCTTTCCTTTCCCCTTCTCCTTACCCTGAAAGTTGATAAGAGCAACAGTGGGACTCAGGAGTTTCTCCGAGCCACTAAGAAACCATTATGGACAGATGGCACCCACACTGGGGCCAATGAATGCATGCACCATACAGAGTAGACAAATGTGTGTGTGTGTGTGTGTGTGTGTGTGTGTGTGTATGTTTACATATCATTCTGTTTCTCATATAGATGGGGTTTTGCATGCAAGTGCCTTTTTAATTGGCATGCACACTGACTGTTAGAGAGAAAGAGCACATGACTGTTTCCCTGTTGTATCCATGCATTCGTGTCTGTGTATTTGTATTCAACACACTTGCCGGAATCATTTTAAAATTAGCATCACTCTACACTGTCTGTTTCCCTGCATAACCTTAGTTCCTTTGATCTTTTCTCGCTTGAACTGCGTTTGAACTGACCATCCATCTACCGTCCATCCATCTCTCCTTTCCTCCATCTCTCCTTCCCTCCATCCATCATTCTCTCCATCCATTCATCCACTCCGGCTAAGCGCAGCTGGACAGCTTCGTGCTTGGGTGCGGCTTGGGTCCGGCAGACCTTATAATAGGCAGGGCCAGCCGTGTCTCTGATGCAGATCATTATTTGCTCTCTGCTTAGCAGTGACAGTGGGAGGCCGCACACTATTGTTTCTCATCATAGCTCTAATGGTACAGTGAAAAGACCTCTGGGCTTCTAAGCTTAACCAGTCTAATTAAATGGACCATCGCTTATGTAAGCATCCACAGAGATTATTTATTGAGTTGGGATCTGTTTCAGAGGATCAAACCACCGTCAACAAAAGCCAATGCTCAGTGGAGAAGGTATTAAATAAAGGACGGGAATCAAAGAAACTGCAAACTGCCAAGTGTCAGTTTAAGCACACATATCCAGGTACATAAGAAGACTTAATCAAGCAGGAGTATTTTTGGACTCGGGCAATATCCCAGATGGGTAAGAAGTCTCCGAGCACTTCAGAGGGGAAATGTGAAAAGTGTTCTGTCAAAGAAAATATGTCTCAATAAACTGCAGCTCACGGGGAGGACAGAATAAAATAGGCTAATGAGGACTATAACACAATGTATTAGAAGTCAGTGGATTATGAAAGATTATAATAAAATGCATGGAAATGTGAGTTCTTTACTATCAAAATACAGCCTTCAACATTCAGATCAGTGCATTTGTGTCTTTCCTTACAAGCATCATCTGTGTTTGAAGTGCAGTGACAAGATAGCCTCCATACAACATGAGGCCAGCAGCCTGAGCTTCACTATCTCTGCATAGCTCAGCTTATGACAGGCTGCCGTCCCTGCAGAAAGGATGGAGGGGGACCAGGGAGGTCGACTAGCTGCACATTTCTGCATAAATCTCTGGATAGATAGCATCAGGAGAAGAGAAACAGGGGAAGGAGGCAGGCAAGCAGCAAAGGATGATAAGGCCCCCGGGCCAGGGCATTCGACACTGTCAAAACTGTTTCGTCTCCGGCTATTGGATGAGTGGAGCACGTTATGAGCCTGCATACCATTTGCCAGGATGTGATTCGGCTTCAGCGGAGCATACAGGGCCCTGTGTCTGACCTCCCCCCATATCTCCCTACATGTCTGTGAAGACATGTAGGGAGATATGGAAAAGGACTATGAACAACTTGAGGTAAGCATATTAAAGTCATATCACAAAAAGCTTACCAAAAAAAAGCACTCCAACAAACAGAGGCTTTGCAGTTGAAAATTCTGAGCAATAAGAAGGCAACTTAGGAGCTTAAAATTTTCAAACAAAAAGTGTAGACTGTAAGCTTCACCTAACTGATATATCAGGGTCATCACCTGCATCCACATCCAACAGACACAGACTGCTGAACAATCGCCTTATGTTATCCTCGCTGTTGCATCCTTCTTTTCCCACTTTAAATTCACACATAGAGATACCAAAAAACAGGTCTGTTTTTATCTTTATGTACTTCATTTTTTTCCACAAATACTATTTATTATTTGCCCTCTGGCAGGAGCGCAGAATAAGTCAGACTGCAACACCGTTGTTTATGAAATAACAATTTCTTGCTTAAAGACAGTTAAGCAGGCCCCCTTTCTCTTCTTGTACCGGTGTATGGTACTGACATCCTCTAACGCTTAAAGCACAAGGTGCTGTCTTGCCATAAACACTCAATAAAATACTCAAATAGAAAACATTTGATTCTGACATTTTATCAAAATAAAGTTTTCATTTATGGTATTTCGTCCTCACTCTATTCTTGCAGATCCAAGAACTAGAGGAACACGTGGAATAAGGGTAAAAACACACAGTATGAGGCAAAATCTGAATTCATCACAGTATACATCTCAGATTTGGATTGCACAAAAAATAAAGCCAAAGTTGGATTAAAACACAAAGCAGGGAAAGCCAAACATTAAATTTGGAGGCACTTTTGAACCTTGCGTTGAATGAGTGGCAGAGTGTTAGAGAGGAAAGTAGACTAACAGTGAGGACAGGCAAAGAGAAAATGCGAGAGGAGAAATGTTTAAGAAGAAAAGTAGGTAAAGAGGGTGACAGACTTTGTCAGGTCTACAGGCACAGACCTGCAGTCAGGGTATCTGAGCTGATGGACGTCCAAATAGATAGACACAACTTCACACACTGTCGCACACATACACACGCAGTGAGTCTGTCTGTGCTGAGTAAACACTTAAGGCTGTCTGGGGTTAGAGCCATTCCCTCTCTGTCCCTTATGTAGCCTGCATGTTCCTTCATTACTCCTCCTTCATCACACTATTTTCTTAACACTCTCTGAAGACAGCACTGAGAGAGGTCAAAGCAAGTCTGTCTTTCACAATCACACACACAAACCCGTCCATACATGAACACAGCTTCTCCCTTACACCTTTCTGTTACTGCTATTACCTATTACCCTTGACCTATGCCACATACAAAAAATGTAGCACACACAATGTTTTCTCTAAATCCTCCTTTCCTTGAGCCCAAAGGGCCACTTCACTTATGAACACCTGTGTCACAATTCTCCACCCATGTATTTAGGGATTTAGTTAAAGGTACTGATAGTACTCCTTTGTATCTAAATTATTTTGGATACCTTTGAGGGAGTTGCTGCAGTTGTTTGAGAGTTTTTCTGGTGGTTTGAGGCTTCAGATACACTTGGCTCAATGGTGCAATATGACATTTTCTTCCCTTTGTGCTAAAGAAAGTAGTTGTTACAAAAACTCGAAGTTTTGCCTAATGTTGACCTGAGTTGTTTGTTCACAAACACACAAAGCCCCAGAAGCTCTCAGGCATGGGCCATCATTTAGATACCAGCGAACAAGGGTTGTTTTAAACATGCAGTTATTTTTCACCCTGTCCTACCACCTCAGGGGGAGAGGACCAGGGCATGTGAGCTTGGGCCAAGCATAGCAGCTCCTTATGCATAGGAGCCTCAAGGCATTGTGGAGGGACATGGCACTTTAAAACAAGAGGGCCAGTGTGTTGGAGTGTCCCGTGGCCCGGAGCTGTGGAGGCTGAGGGTTTAACACGCGTCCCATCTGGTATGTGTGACTGTGCACACGGTGGTCGAGTGGTTAAAAAAGCATCAATAGCCAGACTCTGTAGATCAAGGGGTGTCTCAGGGTCATATCCAGCACACAAATCCATTTTACTAAAAAAGAAGAGAAAATTTAACACAATTTCATTGTATTTAGTGTATTTTTTTTTTTTTAACCTTAGCTGATTTTACCATGTTGAGTACACTGGAATCAAAGCTTGAGACACGAAGTTCCCTGATCCTGTAATAAGGACAAAGCCCCTAACCGTAAGACCTCAGTGCCCCAACCAACCACCATCCATTCTTCCAACCCTCCATTCCCCGTTACATTATTAATTTATTGAGAGAACACTGTGTTGGGCCATTGCTCAGCTCAGGCGCTTTCCAAATCTTGATTAAAATTGCAAAATGGCCTCCTGTTCAGCCCTGAATTCAGTCCCTTCTGACAGAAGATTGAAGAGATGTGACCGAGGCAAGAAGTGGTCAGATATCCTAAGTGACCTACATATTTTTTGGGTTCCTCTGCTAGATGCTAGAACTTTACAACAGGACTACTCTAGAACTTTGATACCAAAAAGGAACATAGCTTTTGTGACATGCCGTTAATACCTTTAAAAAGGGGTTGGCATATCAATGAGTTAAAGCTGGATTGCACATTATGTTGCAGAATAGTATTTCTCTGTGATACAAGATTGTACTGTACTTGCAAAACGAAAGACTTTAGGATTAAAGCTGGTTGAGGGCATTCATTTAATGTACATGTTCCGTTTATCATCAATAACAACCTGTAAGATGGATGGGCCATATGCTTGGCAATAACAGGCCACACTTCACACAATTCTTCATCTTTGAGACTTGCCGTACCAGATTCCTGCGTACTAATTGAAGACATGTGGTCTGATCAGCCACAATAGCAGGGAATGGAAGATGATGGGTCAAACAGTGGAGAATGAGAACTATTACAGTTCAGAAAGCCAAAACCCACAACCAATATTGCTCTTATTCAACAGAAGGCAAAATCAGAATTTATATCAATGATACCTTTAACTCTGTAGCACTGTAAATGGTGGTGAAAGTATTTTTAACACAGACACCTATATCTTTTCAGCTGTCTTTTCATTTATGCACACACTCACACCATCATGTGGATCTTTCTGCTTATTCTCCCTGGAGGTGTGTCAGATACACGCATAGGTCCAAACTGTAGTGAGCGTGATATTAATTAAGGTAGCCAACCTGTAGGTTCCTTTGTGCCCAGCTGTAGAGCATAAATCAGGGTTTTAACAAGGCTAGGGCCCTAAGATCTCAAACCGTGCTGGAATGCTACCTGTACAGCCTTGCCAAAAATCTGTCTGGGTCTAGGGCTCCTATAGATCGCTATGTTTATAAGGGGGGCTATAGCGACTTACCCAGAGGAGAGAAAGAGGGAGGGAAAAGCAGCAAGGCAAAAAAGGGGGGTGTCAAAAGGGGGACAGGCCCAAATTTTAGCAAGAATAATTTGCAAACAAGCAAGCATCTTTTTCTTTAGGCGTGGTAAAAGATGTCTTAGAAAAATCCCAAAATGAATTTCTAAACCTCAAACAGAGTTGATGAGCCAGACGCGAAGAAAGCCTGTGTGCTTTTAGTGACAGAAGGATTTATTCACAGACAGCTGCAGGACAAGACACACATGAACTGACTGACTGGATAGCTGGCTGAGTCCACCTCCAAGTCATTATTTCAGCACAGAAAGGGTCAATGAACTGAGACATTCCTCAACAGACAGTGGCAAGGCATATTTACTCACACAAATATAGGAAACAGGCAGCAATAATGCAAATACACACATTTCGACTCACTCAAACACATAACACAATCTAACACAATCTGTAGAAGAAATGCAGTTAAAATGTATTTGCATGCACTAGTTTTTTAAAAACAAAGGCATTAGATAGTACAGCAGCACTTTACAGTGTAATGCCTACAGCAGAAGGATTGCTAATAAGCGATGTATAAATTAGTCAGTGAAGACGCGCAGAAATTTGGAGGACTGATTAATGGCTGATCAGGGGATGAGTAGAACTCATTCCTCAGGCTGCACTCACCAGCACCACCTGAGATTTATAGGCCAGATGTTTGTGCTATTGCTTCTCTAACAGACTATAAAACTTCATTTACACAATAAAACATCACCACCCAACTAAAATCTTGCTACATCAATGCAAAAGTCAACCTCAAATCTTTAAAAAAACTCTTCTTTCTCCAACTTCTCTTACCTGCCCTCTTTTTGCTCTATTCTCTCATGTCACTTCTACAGTCACAGCCCTAATTTAACTCCACTCCTTGCCAACATAAACTCAGGTTCTCAAGATCCACCCTGTCATTTTCGAGAGGGCTTCACATCCCTTGAGTGACACAAGGGTCAGAAGGGCATCGACCCCAGCAGACTGCTTGTGTTTCATTCTGAGAAATGAACTTTGTCTGCAGAAGGTCAACCTGCATAGATCCTATATGCTCATTCTATGTCCAGCTGATATGGTGCAGGGCCAGAAAGGAGGCCAAAGTGCCTGAGAATACTTTGGAGACAACCCAACAGCTATCTCGTGTACCTTTGACACTGCTGTATAAATATATAACGACATAAAAAGAGATGTTTATTCTTAAAAGACATGGCCTTTATTGCCCCCCCAGTTTCATCACCTTTACAGTACATGGAGGGGTAGCTGATGAAAAGAGGAATTAAGGACAGTGAAAGAACATGGATATTATCTGGAGAGGAAGGGGTGTAGTTGAAAGGTGTCAAGAATGGCATAAAAAGCTGTGAAGAAGAGAAGAAGTGAAAAACAAAAGAGTGGCAGACAGCTTTACACTGCAGCACCCCATTCTAGATTACATTAGTGGCAGCTGCTTCCTTTGTGTGGTTTTATGGCCTGGCCCCAAGAAAATGCTGCTAAAATTTCATTTAATCTGCTGCACAAACTCAAGTGTCTGTCAGCCACTCAAACAAGGGGTCCTAAAAGCACCATGCTCTCATATAACTGAGGCAAAATAACGCTAATAATATCTCTCTCCGAAGCCATACAGGCAGACATTTTGTGTAACCAAAGAGGGCTTGCGTGTGCTGCCGGTGCATGGGAAACTGGCCCACTCTTCCAGTCCAGGGGCAGGGCTTTAATGGTGGGTGAGGGAGCCAGACAACGTCCTCCTTCTCTCCCCCCATTATCTTCACCTCCTGTTCATCCTTCAAAAGTCATTAGCTTATGTTAATCACTTAAACTACTAAGAGTGACCCCCCAATTTCATACTCAAAAGCAGATGATGACACAGCTGCTACAACTGATTCATTAAGGTAAAATAACTGTATAGCTGAGGCTATATTTTGTGCTAATTTGAATGTGCTTCTCATTGGGAGTCTATACATAGTATGTGATAAGAAAAATGTTTTTTTTGTTTTGTCTTACAATTTAGCAAAAATGCAAATTTAAAAAAAATCAACAGCTCCATTTTGTAACTTTTGCCACAAGTTGCCCAAAAGTCTAAAAGAATCACAAGCATGCCTTTAAAAAAAAGCCATGAAAAATGAACAGAAAACTTAAAATGCCAGCATTAGCTGTATTTCAGTTATCTCAATATCCGTTTCTAAAAGATCCAGAAACCAAACGTTTTATTAGCTGTGCTGGCCGGACACAGGAATGGAGGTTTGACGGCAGTGATAACTGACAGAATGCAGCAGTACAGGCAGCGGTTAGGGGCAGCTTCCTTCCTGATCTTTGGGATCACAAAGCGACATGTCCACATGCACATTTTGCCATGTGATACCACTGCTGAAGCTTCAAGCAGAAAGGAAAGGGAGAGGAGGAGGTGCCTCTCACATAAAAAGATGGTAGGGTAGAAGAGAACTAGAGGGGATTGGAGAGGAAGAGGGAACTGAGAGGATAAAGGAAAATACCAAAGCACCAAGCAGACATAGAGCCAGTGAGTTATAACAGCCCGTCTGGTCAAGATCTCCTCTCCATCTGCTTAAATGAGGTGGATCACAGTCTCACTTGCGCATTGCTCATCCACTCAGGTTTAGCTTAGGCTTAAGAGACTGACACCACTGTGTGAGGATAATAACAATGAAGTATGGCCTCCTCATAAATGGAAATAGTTGTCAACTTTTCTCTTTGCTTGACTGGACAGGCAGGTGTTTCTTCTCACTGTTTCTTTACAACACTTACCTGTGTTTTTTTTTTTTTTTTTTTGTTTTTTATTTAAATTTTT
>VUQH01046533.1:0-17730 GCA_015106775.1 Etroplus canarensis
CTGCCTCTGTTTTCCTTCCTGTTGTGTGTATTGTTTGCAGTTGTGCACCACTCCCTCCTGTGTCTATTGGTTTCCCCGTGTATGTATTTATACCTTCATTCTCGTCTACTCGTTGTCGCATCCTCGTCGTTGTTTTCCGTCTCAGCTCTCTCTGAGCTATGGACCACGCCTGAGTGTGTTTTTGAATGCAGCTGCCTTCACGTTCCCCGTGTCGCAACTGCACCATTCCTCCGTCTTCATCTTTGGACTGTGTATGGTTTGTGGTTTTGGCAATAAGGCCTTTTAATATGCACTCTGGCTGCCTTCGAGTCCTGCGTTTGGGTCCGCACTTACACACATCAGAGCCAGCCATGACAATATGGGGGACAAAGCAATAATATGGAAATAGGTGCTCTGGTCAGATGAGACCAAAATTGATTTTTTTTTGGCCTAAATCCAAAACACTGTGTGTGGCAGAAAACTAACACTACACATCACCACAAACACACCATCCCAACCATGAAACATGGTGGGGGTAGCATCATGCTCTGGGGATGCTTTTCTTCAGCAGGGACAGAAAAGCTGGTCAGAGTGATCGGAAGATGTATGAAGCCAAATAAAGGGCTATCTTGAAGGAAAACCCTGTATTCTGCAAAAGGCTTGAGACTGGAGAGGAGGTTCACCTTCGATCAGGACAATATCCTTAAACATATAGCAAAGAGCTACAATGGAATTGTTTAGATCAAAGTGTATCTATAAGTTAGAATGGCCCAGTCAAAATCCAGACCTAAATCCAGCTAAGAATCTGTGAACCTGAAAATTGCTGTTCATAGACACCCTCCATCTAGTCTGACTGATCATGAGCTATTTTGCAAGAAGAATGGGAAAAATTTTACTCTCTAGATGTGCAAAGGTGGTACAGACATACCCCAAAAGAGTTGTAGCTGTAATTGCAGAGAAACACGGTTCTACAAAGTATTGACTCAGAATAAATTTGCACAGAACATTTTTCAGATTTTTATTTGCAAAAACATTTGAAAATCCTGAATAATTTTCCTTCCACTTCGCAATCATGCACTACTTTATGTTGGTCTATCATATAAAATCCCAATAATTTATAATTTATATTTGTGGTTGCAACATGACAAAATGTGGAAAAGTTCCAAGGGTATTTTCACAAGATACTTTACTTTGTTGTAAGAAGTCATTTCATAAAATTTCTTCCTGCGAAATATTCCACAACATGCTGTACGTGGCATTGTTGCAAAGTGGAAGCACGGAGGAAGCACAACAACTCAGCCACAAAGTAGCAGACCATGTAGCAGCTTCCAGAATGGGGTTGTAAACATTGTTAACACTCTGTTGACTCACTAACTGCAGAGTTACAAAAATCCTCTGGCATTAACATCACCACAAAAACTGTGGAATGGGAGCTTCATGTCATGGGTTTTCGTGATAGAGCAGCTATACGAAAGCCTTACATCATCAAACACAATGCCAAGTGTCATATGGAGTGTTGTAAAGCATGACACCACTAGACCACTTGGGTTTGCTGACCACGTTATTATTGTGCTTGATTGGCCAGCCAACTCACCTCACCTGAAACCCTTAGACAATTTGTGGCTATTGTCAAAAGGAAGCTGAAAACCACCTGATCCAAAAATACAGATGAACTGAAGGCTGCTATCTAAACACCCTGGGCTTCAGTAGCACCTCACCAGGACCACATCACCTTCATAACATGTCACATTGATGCAGTAATATGTGGTACTGTAGATGCACTCTAAACCAATATTGAGTATTTGAATGAACATACTTTTCAGAAGTTGGACATTTAAGTACTGTAAATCATATTTTAAATTATCTTAGGTAAAATTAAAAAAGAGGGTTGAAATTTTTTATTTTTGAGTAATGACAAGCACATAGAAACCAGCTCAACTACAGGAGTAAGATCTGAGCCATCAATATACATAATACAAGTAAACAGATACCCAGCTGTAACTATAAGCTGGCCACAGGAATAGATAGAAGCCATGGATGTCCAGACACAAAAACTCTCACAATGCATGGAGGCTTCCACCCAAAGTCCAGCAGCCTGAGGCTCTACAAGCAATGGAAAGAAGGAGGGTAAGGATTAGTAAATATCAGAGCCACAATCCAGGATGAAACAAGGAGCATCCAATGAATACATCAGGAAGATGGCCTCCTGAGATGAGCTGATAAAAGAGTGCCTCAGGCAGCTAAAGGCAGACAGTGATGAGGAACAGGAGGACAAAGTATCATTGAAGACCAAGCCCCTTTATGGGACCCTTGTCAGAAAAAGGAAATAGCTGACATCAAGAAATCCTACCAATGGCTAGAAAAGGTCAGTCTAAAGGACAACAAGGTATCTCTGATCATGGCAGCACAAGAACAGGCCCTAAGCATTGGATCCAGAGAGGCAGGAGTCTACCATAGCCGAAAGAACCCAAGTTGCAAGATGTGCAAAGGTGCCCCAGAGACAGTCAAACACATAATAGCAGGATGTAATATGCAAGCTGGGGCAGCGTACACTGAGAGGCACAACCAAGTGCCAGGGATAGTCTAGATGAACATCTGTCCTGAATATGGAATAGTAGTTCCCCAAATCCAGACTCCTACAAAGGTGACTGAGGACAACAGAACTCTGGGGCTTTAAGCTTCAGACAGACAAGCAACAACCAACCAGATATAGTAGTGGTCGATAAGGAATGGAAGACTCCAGTTTTGATAGATACAATGCCAGCTGACTGCCACATTAGAAAGAAGGTGCACGAGAAGAGCTAGAAGCACCAGGGACTGAAGAAACACCTGGAGCAGATGTGGAAGGTAAAGTCAAAAGATATCCCAATGGTAGTAGGAGCATTAAGAGCTATAACCCACAAACTGGAAGAGTGGCTCCAGCAGATTCCAGGACCAACATCAGAGGTCTCTATCCAGAAGAGTGCAGTCCTAAGAACAGCTAAGATACTGCACAGAACCTTCAATCTCCTAGACTTTTGGTAAAGGGAGAAATCCACCCAACTTAAGTTGATATCTAACTGGAAAAGTTTCATATTCAAAACCTAATCTACTTGTATAGAATAATTTTCTAATTTATATTTGCTGTACAGCATATTTATTACACTTTACTGCTCACCAGAAGGAAAGAGCTAAATAGGACAGAGATATTCAGGCAAATAAGAATTTTTTTTCTCCACATTGACATTTGAGTCATTTTCTGGCATTAAATACGTGATTCTATTCAACACCCACTTCTCCCTTGTGCCTCCAGTATTCAGGGCTATGCTTTGAAAAGGGAGTAAATGTTTAATTAGTCACTGTAATAAATTGTTAACAGTTGTATGTGCCACTTCTTCTGGTCTTGTCTTGTTTGTCTTGCTCTCTTTCTGGTGTGCCCACGTGCTTTTACACCTTGTGGCTTCTCTCCTGTCTAAATAAGTTATGAGAAATGCCAAGGCATAGGTCCAAAGAAGGAGATGGAATATAGTCTTGATTGTAGGCACAGTAGACAGAGTATAGGTTTGTAACTGTTTCTTTTTTCCAGTTGTCAGACCAACATGCTTCAAAAGGACACTAACTAATCATAATCCACTTATTCACTCTACTTTGGATGAGGTTTGTATGCATGTGTTAGAGTGCATGTGCAAGCATGCTCATGGGCGTCAACTGTCAACTCACTTAGAACACACAGTCCCACACACCAACAACCAAGCAGCACCCTTACTGAATAAACCATCACAATAATTCATCTTAGTATTAACTCATCACTAATTCATAACTCTCCAATAGACACTGCTTAGATACATGAGATGAGGAAGAAGGGAAAGAGGGAAACATGATGTGTGCTCAGAGGAAGAACAAGACAGAAAGAAAAACAAAAAAAGGTGAGGGGAGACTTAGTGCAGTATGAACGTAGGAAGCACAGTGAGACTGGTCTGCTTAAACATTTCAGTTAAATTGGCTTTCACTCTGAGACATGCAGGCATTTTATTCATCTCATAAGAGGGCAGCATGCCAATATGGCCATTAAGGGGTATTTCCTTTACAACAATTAGCTCTCATACCATGTTACCTCATTTGTCATTTGTCGAGTGGCTTGCCTTTCAATTTATTTATATGTTGGAAAAGGTAATGAATAAAGGGACAGGATTTCGTAATTATAGAGGTTCTCTGGAACAACATTCACAAAGGTCATTTCATCATTTCATCATTTCATGCAGCATTTTTTTCTTGTTTTTGTCATTGTGTTTTATTTATTCATTTTTAATTCGCTTATTCAGACAGAAATGCACATTGTTGCAATGTCTAATCCACTGAACTTATAAGGTTTGTAGTAATTTCACTAATGACTGTATATTCTGGAAATACATTGCCAAATACCATCAGTAACACTGGGTTGCCCTTACATTGATTTCCTACAAATAGTGAAATGACTGTATCCTAAAAGCATACATCATTATCATTCTACCTTTTCTGACCAGCAGAAATCGGCTTACAGCCTTATGTGTACTAAAAACCTTGCAGTGATAACACATGCACAGTGTTCTTAGGTCAACCTTGCCGCAGTCGCAGCTGTCAGTCACTCTCACTTGACAAGCCTGACTCACACCTACACCTCCTCTCATTGGTCAGTGACAATTCATGACTAACCTGTCATCTGAGGAAATTGGACAGCAGCTATTGATGGGCATGAACCAGGGATAAAGGATTAGATTCTATATGTCAGATGGTGTATTAGGAGTCTGTGTCTCAGGCCAAGGAGTGCCTAACCTCCTCTGCTTGCCACTTCAGTGACACACCATCTTAACTAGATGTCTTCATTTATATGTGCATCATATTGTTTATGGTATTTAATATGTGAGTGCAGTGTTACCAAATATATTTGAATCTACTATTAAGATGCTGTAAGAGAACATATTTTATTGGGGGGGTGTCATATTTTTGTTCATATGCTAATGAACAATATATTGAAACCTAAACTATATTTTACACAGACTTTTTCCACTAAAAAGGCTCTTATGACCTGCCCATACAGCTTTGGGGAACTGATATTTGCATGTTCAAGCTTAGCCAGTCATGAACAGGATGAGATACTAATTGACTTACCTGAGGATGTTACACCAGCAACATAAAGAAAATACTTTTAAACACTATGCATTCTATTAGGGAGATGACTAGTGGCGGCAGATACAGCTCAGTCTCTACCCTCACTAGCCTTTGTCCACAGCAGTGTCATGTCATCGTTGCCTTGATGTTGGGGTATTCCTCCAGCCTGAGTCTCCAGATGTAAGCAGCATGGAACGTTTTCACCTCTGCCCATGTTGATGACCCACTAAGGGTCTGTGTCCACAGGCACCTCCTTTTTCTCTGAAAGCTTTCATGACCTTATTTTCACAGCACTTTTCTCAAGCATTTATTGTTGCTAGGTTACAAAAAAGGAAAAAATAAACATCTTTTAACATTTAGGCATTACTTTAATAGTCATGTCTCTATATAGTAAACTTCAGAAAGCATAGCTGAAGCAATGTTTGATCATTGGTAGATTATAAATAACTGTGTTGTCAGTGACAGCAAAGATAAGTTTCTCCTTTGAAATTGCTGACAAGCTTGATAACATAATTTCCATGTCCTATTTAATTTAACTGGTCAGTGAGAGAGAAGTGGCATTGATAAGCTTGGTGGCATTCCAAAAGCTGAACTTTTTTCAGCTGAGAGCACAGCAGGGAAAAAGCAGTATGCTGAGAGCAAGCATGCAGCTGTCCACACAGACTTCACTGGATCTGTATAGAGAATACATGCTGTCAGTGCAAAAACTGCTGGCTGTGGACAATGCTCTTGCCATTTGATGCAGAACACCAAATAACGATCTGTTACCACCAGTGAAACATCCACTTTAATTTATTATCTGTTGCTGTTACTATGAACTGACTGACATCATACTATTATTTCATAATTGTGCTCTTGTATGTTTTGAAAAGCTATTAGACAGCAATGAACCCATTTTTGTATTATGCTAATATGTTAGTAAATGATTTACTTTTCATACATCCAGCTGACACTGAGCAACAGTACTAGTTTGGAATTACACTTCTGGTTTTTCAGGTGCTGCATAATTATCTACCACCTAGGTACCACATTATTTAAAAGTTTTGGTTCTCATAAGGGTCTCATAAGTTAGTTTAATTAGAATTGTTTTTGACAGCATACTAATGATTAAAAAATAATGGGTAAGTCCAGTGAAATTGAACAAGACACTTGCAGGAAAACAAAAAAAATCTGTGGTATAAGAAAATTTCATTTAAAAAGATTTTATTTAAAGATGCTATATTTAATCAATTATTCTCTTGAAAGAAAAGACCATTTCCTGTATTAAAAAGTGATATTGGTGGGTCATGTACTGTAAAGCCACACATGCAGATATACTTTTTTTGAGAAAGTATATGTTTTTTTATGTAGTTAAACTAGAGCCCATTTTACTGAGTGTTTTATAGTCATTAAGTGTACCCCATTAGTTAAGAATAATCTCAGTCATGAGTTTAGGAAGGAACACAGCATGTCTGCATGAGCATGATTATACTAAAAAGAAGACACCATAGGAGCCTTGTCAGTGTCTTCCTTTTGGCTGTGTCAGTACCTGTAAGAAGCAAGAATCTTGATACGTCAATTTAGTCCAACAAAGTTTTCTTGGTTGCTATGTTTTCTTTTTGATGTAAGCATATAATATCCACTGGGGGTGAGATGTAGGAAAGCATGCCGCCCTCAGTTTTCAAAATTCTGTTGTTGTCTTTACTTTTATTATTTTAAGTTGATTTTCTCCGTGAGGTCTGGGTGAAAAACAGTGCTAAATGATGAAAATATGACATTTATATTCAAGGAAGGTTTCAGTCTAAGCTTTTGTCTTGCTGTTTTCCATTTCTTCACTGGAAGCTTAGTCACATGCTTCACGTACTTTATGATTTATTCGCTGAGTCTGTTTCCATTGCATTTTGTCACATTTTGTTTATATCAGTACACAAACTTTTCTATCTCTCTTTTGGAATATTTTGAGGTTGATTATTTATATTTATTTTAAATAGACCAGCCTTCTTATATCTTACTGTTAAATTATATAAATTATTAATTTGCTTGCCTTTTATTGATATGTGGACCTCTGAACCTCACTTAAAACATTTAATTTAGGTCTTGATTGGTGTAATAAGCTCATCTTTATGGAGTCTTTATGCAGAGCAAAGTATGAAACACAAATGCCAATCCAGTGGAGCAGTGTGGCATCTGAGAAGGAAACAAGTGATATTAGTTTCTTGTTCTGCAATATTAAAAATCCCACTCTGACTTATACATTTTTAATCAGCTACATCTAAGAAGTCAGTTAGACAAGCTTTAGGCCAATAATGTCTCTCGATTTACACTGAGCAGGCTCATATCAGCGGCAGGTCACACTTTAAATGTTACCTCATAATTAATGTATGATCATGAATAGAGTTCATTATGAATTATTATGTAAATTTTCCTTTTCCTCTACATTGCACAGTTCAGGTACTGGGGAAGCTTTTTTTCATAAACTATAATTCACATTACCAAATAAAGTAACAAGTAAGTACTGTTAACCAAGTATGAAATGAGGTTTCATACTATGCCTCAGTAATTTTGGATCTGTCTTGGTTAAAACCATTGAAACAAAAATCTTTATCTATATGAATTTGCAATACATTATAGTAGGGATAGCTATAAGAGGATTTGCTTACATTTTGTGTCAATATTTGTTTTGCTGGGATCTGTAAAAAGGATACAAAAGCACTTGTGTGAAAGGGTAGAGTGGAAAGTGGCTTTTTTTTTTTGCATTCGCTGCACTTTGATCCAGCATGATATAAATATGTCATACCTGAACAGCACAGCAAATAAGAATTATTTTTTTAGATCAGTAATTCAGCTATTTTTCTGTGGAGTAAATAAGTACACCCTTGGTCTCAGGAGCAAATCTTGCCCCTTTGAGCAAATATACTGTAGATTTAAGTAGAAGTTTTAAGTTGTTGTATCAGTTTGCTGGAATGTTTTGACAACTATTCTATGCAAAATTCCTTTAGGTGCACTCTGTTTGAGGGTTTTCCTTCATGTAGTGCCCATTTCATGTCCCTCAGCAACATTTTAATAGGTTTCAAAACTGTGTTTTTACAAGCGAAATCCATGACTCTTCATTTCTTCCTTTCAGCCAGACTTGGTGAATTTGCTAGTGTGCTTTGGATCATGTCCTACTAAATGGTCCACTTCTGGTTAAAAAAGAACTTCTGGATAAATGACCCCACATTATTATCGAGCTCTCTTTGATATAATGCAGAACTCATAGTTGAATCAATGACTGCAAGCTGACAAGTCCCTGGTGCAGCAAAGCAACAAAAAACATTTCTACCACCATGCTCCACAGTTCTGTTCTTCTTCAGAGGTTCTTCTCTTGCCTTTGGTCTGGTCCAAAGCATTTGTATTGTTTCTGCCAATCATGTCTGCTGTTGCTGCCAAGCAACCTTCTTTTGATCATCTGTGCATAGCACAGTATTCAAGAAGTCCTGGTCTTCTTTGTTTTTTTGGCAGATCTAATGTTCTTTTTAGATTTCAAATGCTTTTTTACTAGCATTGCTGTAACACAGGTCACATTTTGACAATGCATATTACACTGTATGCACATGCTCTATGGAAACATTGTGGTTGCAAGAGACATAATTTTTTTCTGATATTTGAATGATTTATTATGTTACCTTTTTTTCTGAAGGGCTTGTTTAAGCAGAATTTAGCTGAAAATGACAATAAAATGGGATTTCACGTGTCTTGAGCATCATCTGTATTTGCTCCACTGCTCTAAAGAAGAAAAAAAAAATCCTTCAGATAAATTAAAAAAGTCAACAAGTTCAGTGTTTTGTTTTGTTTTTTACACAAATGCACACTATGAAACACACTTTCTGTTGCCTTTGTGCAGGTTTCTTGAGTGTTCCCCTCACCAGTAAGCCCATGGAGACAAACTAGAAACACACTGTACATAAGCACTGGTGTCCAAACATGGGCATTTGTTCCTTAACTCACTTAAAATTGTCTTCTGTATGAAAGTCTCTGTGCATTAGTGGGTATGTAGCCAACATTTTCAGATAGTCATCTTCATGCCACTTTTAATAATACTAAAAATGCTCGGAAAGCCATTTTGGAGAGCTGTAGAGTCAGCGAACTTGGGGTAAAGGGGAGGGGGTCTGAGAGTGGTAATGTAGGAAGTTGGGATGCCACTCTTGGTTGTGCTGCCAACTCAGCTGGTACTTTCTTCTACACAGTACAGTGGATAAAAGACCCCCCCCCCACACACACACACACACACACACACACACAATTTCCAACACCCTCTCTTTCAGTCATACACTTCAAAAACCCATCTCTCTGGGTGTGAAATAACTTCTCTCCTCTCCTCACATTGTGCAGTAATTGCACACCTTCACCCCCACCCCCATTACTACTTGTCATTCTCAGTCACGCTTCTCCTATGTCTTCCTTAGATACATCAACATAATACCAAACGCTTCATTTCCCTACAAGACCTTACCATGTACTATAATTTATTTTAATCTAACAATATATTTATATATTATTCTTGTGTAAAAATACTGGTGTACATTAGGCTCATTCAAGTATAAGGAGAAGATGTAAAAATGTATATCTGATTTGTTAAAGTAACACTGGCAAAATCACATTCATTTTACATATTACATTCTGAAGATAAAATAAATATAGTTTTGCTCCATGAATCAGAAAGCTCTTCTCTAAGAAGGAAAATCTTAAACAAGAGCCTACAGGCACACTAAAAACTGTAGTTGTTTATAGGGCTTAGTGCTGCTTTGAGCTAAATGCTGACTTGATGCTTACATGCTGATTTTCAGCAGGTATAATGATTACCATCTTCATTTAGTGATCATCAGATGTTAGTATGATCCTAACATCTGATAATTGGCCTGAAACACGATGTACAACAAATACTGACAGGATCTATTCTACATTGTTTTATGAGTTTGCATTTGAGAAAAAAAGATTATGTCAGCCCTGTAAAACTGAGAGAAATTATCAACTTTTTGAGGTGTCAATAAATCACAGTTTACAGTTAAATTCATAATATCTGTATTGGTCACCACTACACAGAGTTCAAACTATACTTTCCAAAAGCATTAAATATACTACCTGGTTTTAAAAATCAGAATCAGAATACTTTATTAATCCCAGGGGGGAAATTGCTTAAAAATTTACCATTTAGATTTAACCAAGCAAATAGGTAAGAGACTTCTGTTGGAAACATTGTATGTTTCATCTTGCAACAGGTTATCTAACCCTATCTCATGCGGTAAACAGCTTCTCATTCCTTAAACAACCAAGTCGCAGCCATATCCCGTGGTCATGGAAAAGATGTTACTCTATTTCAGAAAGGTCAAATTATTAGCCTGCATTAAGCAAAGAAAATAACTCAGGAGATTGGAAGTAGGAAGTAGGAGCATTTTCACACAAGCAGTGTGAAGTGAAGTCAAGGGATTTGGATTAAACTGTTGTCTAGCCTTAAGGAAATCACTTATCAGTGAGGCTAGCAAGAAAAGAAAGGGTTCAGTTTGCGAGAGATCACAAAGATTGGACTTTATTGGGAAAAAAAGGTCATGTGGTGTGATGAGTCCAGATTTACTCTGTTCCGGAGTGATGGGAACATCAGGGTAAGAAGAGAAGTGAATGAAGTGATGTGCCCATGATGCCTAGTGCTTACCCTATAAGCCTGTGGAAATGGTGTTATGATCAGAGGTTGCTTCAGTTTCTCAGGTTTAGGTTTATCAACATTATGTGCCCAAGTGAGTGTGGTCAGTTAATGCATACTTAATGACCAGAATTTTCCATCAATTAACTTTTTTTTCATGAAGCTCAAATTGTAAAAGAGTGGTTCAGAGTGTATGACAACATTATTTTCATATAAGGATTTGCCACCACAGTCCAGTACACTATGAACGAATAGCAGCAACTGACTGGTGGTGTAACATGTCTTCATCTATAACAGTAACTGTACAATTCAGCTCCATTTAATTTTAATTATATAAAAACTATTTAAATAAAAAAGGCCTCAAGGCACTTAATATTGTAAGGTAAAGACACAACAATATTAGAGAGAAAACTCCAACAATCAGACACTCCCAGATGAGCAAGCAATTGGCAATGATGGGAAGGACAAACTCCCCTTTAAAAGGAGGTCAGATCCATGGTGTGCTGCCTTCATTGCATGGGTATGCAGCACCAACATTAACCCCATGAATGCATGCACAGACTGCAAGATGTTCACCCCAGCTTGCATTTTGGGTTAAAGTCCATTATCTTCATATTGTGGAGTAGGAAAAAAAACACATTTTACTATTAGTAGTAATCAAAATGATTGTTACAGATCAAAAATGCATTTTAACCAGGGCACAACAGCTCATGAAGGGTACACAATGGCACCCCTGAGCCATGCAATTAGGTGACAGCTAAAGGTTTCCAAAATATATTCAATTCAATTTATATAGCACCAATTCAAAACAAAAGTCGCCTCAAGGCACTTTACACTGTAAACTAAAGACCCTACAGTATTAGAGAGAAAACCCCAACAATCCGATAATATATACAAACTATATACTGCATTCAGCTTTATCATAATATATGACTTTAGGTTGCATTATGATATGAAAGAAATGCTATTTATTATTATTATTTCTTTATGTCAGAGCAATTTGAAGTTCTTTTTTCTAAACTTGCTGTAATAATTAAATCTAACTCTCCACATAACAACAGCCAGTTAGGGTGGCTTTCACTTCACGAGCAGCTACACCAACAGATGCTGCAGAACCAATTATAAACAGTTGCTGTTTCATATGGGTGAGGGGCTGCTGCCATGGGGTTTGAGTAAGAGTGAATGTGAGCATATGAACAATAAGATGGTTAGCTAGTGTAGCTATGTTGAAATACATGTGCACAGGAACAGTTCTGCAGGTCTCATCAGAGTATTGGGTAAATCATGCAGAGATATGGCTTCAGAGCATGAGTGTTAAATATTAAACATTCATCTGAGTGTTTCTCTAAAGATTTCTGAATGTTAAGTATCAATTTAGGATCTCTTAGGATCAGAACCTATCCTGCTTCCCTGACCGTAATGAAGGATCTTTAAATTGTCAAGGAGAGATAAAAAAAAAATAAAAAGAAGGAAACAGAATCAGATTTAACTTGCTGCACCCTGAACTGTAGGTTGGGTGTAAGGTGGTAAATTGTTGGAGAGAGGAGAAGTGAAAAGGCAGTGAAAAAGTAGGGATGCTTGAGCAGAGATGGGGAAATGAAGTTTTTGTTTCTTTCTCCGCGTCTCTGGTTATTTCTCCTTTTCAACACTTCTCTGACTCCTCCTCCACCTACTCACCAACTTTTTTTATTCTGTTTTTCAGAAACACCTTATGTTAACCAACATTAATTAACATTTACATTAATTAAACTTTATTTACTGTTAACACCCAATAGAATGATAACAATCCTTACTCATTTATTAATAACTGGTTTGAAACTATTTCTGAACACCATCTTGATGTTTTTTGCAAAGCTGTAAATTGTGAATAAACTGCAGTGCATCTGTAAACAGTGGATAGCTGTTGAGATGTGGTGGAGTAAACTCTAAGACTGTATGCCTGGTAATCACAGTCCATGTCCTGTTTCAAAGATTATTTATTTTCATTTTTATGTGTAGGGTTAAAGTAACCCTGCATATTGAAATATTATCTTTAATTTAACTGTCTTACTATTGACACGACAAGTGCTTCAGCTCCAATGTTGAAGGTTACCTGGTCTATGTTTCTGACAAAATGATATCACACTCCCATGGAATGAGGATGTACTCTTGGGGCAGTAATACCATTTTTATTACAAAACAGCACTAATATTTGATACTCATGATTAAAAACATATTATAACATATAAAATGTTGTAACAAGATTGATAGAATGTAACTATTATCTCTTTTGAGCTACAGTAATTAACAGAATCCATAAATCATTCATTGATGTACTTTCTTACTCTCATTTGCAAGGTATATTACAACATAGTGATTCTATCTATCTTCAATTTATTGATAGGGGTTAACATACATTGTTACTAAATTTATTCCCCATTTCTTTCCACCTTTTTTTTCAACTTTTTTCATTTAATTTATATCTTAGCATGTAAGTTCCCTCTTAATTTTCATTTTCATTTTCTTTGTTCTCTCTCTCTTTCCCATTCCTACTCCATATTTTCTTTCCTCCTGTTTCCTCTTGGCTCTTTCTCTTGATTTCCTTCCATTCCATTTTCTTTCTTTTTATTTCCTTCTGCTCCCTTGAAGCTTTCTGCTCCATCTGCTGCTGCTCCTTTGTGATAAAGGTATAATATGCAGGATTTTCCAAAATAACAATGTATAGACTCATACAAATCCCTCTCAAACATCACTTATGACCCACTACACGTGTGGAATTGTATTCATCTGCAGAGACTCAGCCTGCAGTATGATGAAAATGATATTTTCTTACTTTCTTCTTATTTTGCTGTGTTGGAGAAGTTTCTGAGCTGCAAACTTTGGGCAGTGGGTCTGCAGACCCTCATCAATAACAGGGTTCAGGTTGTAAGAGAGAAAGTGTGTGTGTGTGTGTGTGTGTGTGTGTGTGTGTGTGCCCATGTGTGTGTGTGCCCGTGTGTTTTGAGGCAGGGGGTGTATAGGTACGTGGGTGGGTGGGAATCTATAAAAATGTAGCAGCATGGTTACATTCACTCTCAAAGAAGTGTGCACCATTTTTTTATGATTGAAAGACGTGCAACATGAATTTGTGTTCAAAGGCTTTTGTGGTACCTGTGGTCTCACTTGGTGAGGATTTCAGAGGTACAATTCCTATAAAGTATTCACCACCTGTGACTGTTTCCCTCTTTTATTGCCGTAATAAAATAAATCACGTCAGTATAATTTGAAAAACAACATTCTGTGATGTCAAAGTGAAAACAGTTTTACAAAAATGTCAATTAATTAAAAATATATATTGTAAAACAAATGTTTGCAAAAATATTCACCCCCTTGAAAGGGACTGACCTCATTCAACAGAGGTCCAGCTAGCTGATTCTAGCAGTGTCCCACTTAGTGAAATGGAGATCGCCTGAGTGCAGCAGGTGTGTGTCAAGTGATTGTAGTATAAAAACACCTGTGCCTGGGAGGTCCAGTCTCTGGTTCATCGGTATACATTCTACAATTGCAGCATGAGGACCAAAGAACACTCTAAGCAACTCAGAGAAAAGATCATTGAAAAGTACAAGTCAGAGGATGGCTACAAAATGATTTCCAACTCCTTGGACTTTCAACTGAGTTCAGTCAAATGCATCATTAGGAAATAGAAAGAGTATGGCACTTGTCTAAATCTGCCTAGAGCTAGCCATCCTCTCAAACTGACTGACCAGGCAAGAAGAAGACTGGTGAGGGTGGCCACCAACACATCTTAGACCACTCTGAAGGAGTTAAAAGCTTCAGTGGTTCAGATCAGGGAAACTGTACATACAACAAGTGGTACCCGGGTTCTTCATCAGCTGTGTGGGAGAGTGGCCAAGAGAAAGCCACTGTTGATAAAAGCTCATAGGAAACTGATCCTAAAATTCACCCAAAGGCATGTGTGAGACTCCAAAATCAATTGGAAGAGGGTTCTTTTGTCTGATGAGACAAAAATTAAGCTTTTTGACTATCAGACTAGACTATGTTTGGCAAACACTGCACATCACCACAAACACACCATCTCCACCATGAAGCATGGTGGTGGCAGCATCATGCTATAGGCATGCTTCTCAGCAGCAGGCCCTGGAAGAGTTGTAAAGGGAAAGGGGACATGAATGAAGAAAAATATTGCCAAATCCTGGAGGATAATCTGACTCAGTCTGCATGAAAACTACAGATTGAGAGAAAATTTATTTTTCAGCAAGAAAACAACCTCAAGTGTACAGCAAAAGCTATACAAAAATGGTTAAAAAACAACAAGGTAAAGCCAATTCAAGCCCAGAACTCAATCCAATCAAGAATTTGTGGCCGGAGTTGAAAAGAGCTGTTCACTCTGATCAATATTTATGCAAACATGTATTTTACCTTATAGAGTTTTAATTAACTGACATTGTTTTGTAAAACTCTGTTTTCACTTTGACATGAAAGAAGCTTTAGTTTTTTGTTTTTTTTTTTGCAAAATCTTGTCTTGTCTTAACCATGATTTTAATTATTAAATCAATAAAAAGGGTGAATACTTTTAATGGGTATTGTACTACAAAATCAGCAGTGGCCTGGCTATAAACACCACTCAGTACATTAAAAAAAAAAAAGATTCCACTCGCCCTATGGGCGGTGTTTTGTCCTTCAAGCTCAGGTCCTCTACAAGAGACCTGGGAGCTTGAGGGTTCTACACAGTATCTTAGCTGTTCCTAGGACTGGCACTCTCCCAGTTTAGGGGGGTCACTGCCCCGAGTGTTCCAATTACCACGGGGATCACTGTTGCCTTCACCTTCCACATCTTTTCTAGTTCTTCTCTCAGTCCTTGGTATTTCTCAAGTTTCTCATGTTCCTTCTTCCTGATGTTGCCATCACTGCTTGTCCACCACTACTATGTCCAGTTGGTTAGTCATCACCAGTTTGTCTGTTTGTATCTGAAGTCCCACAAGATCTTAGCTTGGTCATTCTCAACCACCTTTGGAGGTGTATCTTATTTTGAGCTTGGTACTTGCGGGCCATACTCGGCACAGATGTTCCTGTACACTATGCCAGCTACTTGGTTATGGCGTTCCATGCATGCCCTGCCCACTAGCATCCTGCACCCTGCTGTTATGTGCTGGATTGTCTCTGGGGCATCCCTGCACAGCCTGCACCTAGGATATTGCCTGGTGTGGTAGACCCCAGCCTCTATAGATCTTGTGCTCACAGCTTGCTGTGTTGTCATGATTAGTCCCTCTGTGTTGTTTTTCAATCCAGATTTGCCCAGCCATTCATAGGACTTTTCAGTATTAGCCACTTGTTCTATCTTCCGGCGGTACATGACTTGCAGAGGCCTATCCTTCCATGATGGCTCCTGTTCTTGCTCCTCTTCTATCCTGGGTTTCTCCTGCCTGTGGTATTCACCAAGCACATGATCAGTCGTTGCCATCTTTCTGGTGTACTCATGGATCTTTGTTGTTTCATTCTGGGTAGTGGTTCTGACACTCACTAGTTCTCAGCCTCCTTCCTTCCCCTTAGCATATAGGCTCAGGGTGCTGGATTTGGGGTGAAACCCTCCATGCATTGTAATGGGCTTTCTTGTCTTGATGTCAGTGGCTTCTATCTCCTCCTTTGGTCAGTTCATTATCCCAGCAGTGTATCTGATGACTGGCAGGGCATAGGTGTTGATTGCCCGGATCTTGTTCTTCATATTCAGCTGAATCCTCAGGACTTGTCTTACTCTCTGCAGGCATTCGGCAGTTGCAGCTTCACTAGTGACCTCTTCATGGTTGCCATTTGCCTGTGGGATTCCAAGGTACTTGTAGCTGTCCTCAGTGTTTGCTATGCTGCCTTCTAGTATTGCAATCCCCTCAGTTCTGACTACCTTCCCTCTTTTTGTTACCATCTGACTACACTTCTCTAGCCCTAATGTTATTGCTGATCCTGGTGGTGTGGATCAGTGAATCGATGTCTCATTCATTTCTGGCATACAGCTTGATGTCATCCATGTAGAGATGGTGGCTGGTGTTTACTCCATTCTGTAGTCAGTATCCATAGCCAGTCTTATTGATGATCTGGCTGAGGGGGTTCAGGCCTATGCAAAACAGCAGTGGGGACAGCAGCATCTCCTTGGTAATTCCTGCACTTGATGGTAACTTGTGCTATTTGCTTGAAGTTGGCTTTTAGTTGTGTCTTCTACATCCCCACTGAGTTCCTGATGAAGGCTCTTAGGGTCCTGTTGATCTTGTATATTTCCAAGCATTCCAGGATCCATGTGTAAGGCACTGAGTCATAGACTTTCTTATAGTTAATCCAGGCAGTGCCCAGGTTGGTCAGTCTGGTCTTACAGTTTCGAGTGACTGCTCGGTCTACCAGTACTTGGTGTTTTGCTCCTCTGGTATTTCTGCCAATTCCTTTTTTGTATTTAGCCATGTGCCTGGTCATTTTAGCCACTGTGGTGCCTGATAGGAGCTTCCATGTTGTACAGAGGCAGGTTATTAGCCTGTAGTTGGATGGGACCTGCCCCTTCTGGGGATCCTTCAAGATCAGGACTGTCCGGCCTTCATTTTGGCGTTTTGGGTGCATCCCATCCATTAGCAGCTGGTTTATTTGTGCTGCTAGGCACTCATGGAGTACAATCAGCTTCTTCAGCCAGTAGGTGTGGATCATGTCAGGGCCTGGTGCTGTCCAGCTCTTCATATTCAGACTCTTTCCTGTATATCTGCTACTGTGATGGTTACTCGAGCCTTCTCAGGGAGGTTGCTGTGATCTGCCCTTAGATCCACTAGCCACTTAACGTTGCTGTTATGCGTTGTCTCCCTCTCCCATATGCTTTTCCAGTATTGCTCTGTTTCTAGCCTTGAGGGGGCTGTTCTATGTTGTTCCCCTGCCACTGACAATACACCTTGGGTGGTTCAGTGAAGAACATCTGGTTGATTCTCCTATCTTCTATTTCTCTGGTGTACCTCTTCAAGTGG
>VUQH01046539.1:12402-22406 GCA_015106775.1 Etroplus canarensis
GGGGGAGAGAAAAAAAAAAAAAAAAAAAAAGGAAATAGGAGAAGACAGAAATATTAAAATTATTGTGATTATAAAGCACAGGAAAAAAGGGGGGGGGGGGCGTGTGAAGATTTTGAAATTGCACTTTTTGCCCAGTTTGTTCAGTCAAAATATAAGAAATGGCTGAAAAGAGGTAGAGAGGTTCTTACCAGAAGAAAAGACCCACTTCATATTGTCCTGTTTGGCCATGCTCAGCATAGGCAACATGGTTCCCAATATAGCATTCAGAAATGGTACCATGCCATAAACTAGAGAATATAGAAAAGATTACACACTCAATGGTATGCTATTACTCCCCTCCTCTATAAAAGGCATTAACACATACACTGCACTGTACCATTTTGGGACTTATTAGTGCTAATGAAATTATTAACAAAAAACATTAAATGTTATCACATGTATTAAAATAGATAGTTTAAATGCGTCTCTGTATTGGTTATTTGGCTGGGCCACATACAACTGCTACTCTACTACAGTACACTTACAGGCTACAGTGACTTTTTTCATACATATACACACATACTGTCAAAGGGTGGCTGAAATGTGATTTTTTTAATCTTTGAGTTTAAATGAAAAGCTACTTTGGTAGCTGTCATACTCAGAGCACAACAATTGATTAAACAAAAGACCACAGAAACTGAAATCCAAGTTTATATAACTGTTACAAATTAACTGAAAAATACAGATCAGCTCAGAAGCGCTGAGAACATCTCATTGCTGTCAGTATGAATAATGTGGCTCCATACTACCTCTAATCATTTATAACCACACTGGAGTGCTCCTGTATTGTGCAAAATCTTTGAGCTGAAAGTGTTGTTACTGGGCAGGTTTAACAGGTTCACGTTTTCTCAATAACTGCCAAATCCCTTCCTTTAGAGCCAAAATTCTAACCTGGTCTGTAGCTAGCCTTCCTTACAGTATTTGTAAAGCACAAAAATGTTTCCTCTGTAATTTGTGTGTATAAAAAGTTCCTTACCATTTGAATCAGAGAGGCTGGCTAGTGTTTGGACTACAAAGAAATGAGGCAGCACCCCCGGCTGGAACTTGCTTAATATCTCCTCCATGATGTCATTGATGTGCTTGTTACCCACAGCAACCAAGATATTACTGGCTGCCTGCTGCCAGTCGGGGATGACCTCCTGAGTCAACCAAGTTGACAGAACAATGGTAAAAAGGATGTAAGAAAGGGACTGCATGAGATTGTATGGCCACAGGATTTTCAGAGTGAAATCATGTAATGCCCACACCCTTTAAGAACATAAAAATCAACAAATACAATTAAAATTTTACCTTTGATCGGGTCATCTCATCTGAGGCCAGGGTGATAATACTCTTTATTCTGGGAGAACTGATGTCCTCTATCCTGCAGCCAACAATCAACTCAATAGTCTGAAGAATTACAACTCTGTGGCTCACCACCAACTACAAGAGGAGAATTAGATGAACAGCAGATATAAAAAGATGAATATAAGAGATGCCTAGAGACGGGTTTGTGATGTGACAGCACCTGGTCCGCACATAATGTGGAACCAGGCATTCATCTTGATGTCAGTACGGGTGTAAAATTTGGTGACTGGATTTTGCACATTTGTGCTAACTTGTTGACATGATCTGTCCACAAAATGACATTAAAATACTTTCCAAAATACCCACTGTGGTAATTTCTGCTATAGTAGGCATCTCCGTAACCACATTTTGACATGATGATACAGGCTCATAAGGGAAAAAAAGACCAGCCTCACTTTTGATGCCATTAACAAATAAAGGCAAATAGTGACCAACTCACACCAACATTGGCCACTGGTTGTTGTTGTAGTACATATTCATTTCAATTATCGCTTCTGTATCTCTTCTTGACTGTTTGTCTGTTTGTTTGTACTTGGTCTTCTTTACATTTCTTCTTTTTCTAACTTTTTCTATCCCCTCCACCTGTCAGATTCAACAACTTAACATTATTTAACAATAAAGTATGTCACAAATTATACAACAAGTGGAGGTTGTCGAGCTCCACTTGGCAAAGCACATCTGTTGGGCACAGGAAGGCATCAAGGTAACCATGTTGCATGCTAAGTTGCTAGACAGGACAGGTTTTTTTTTTTTAAAAAAAGGAGAAGAGGAACACAATAAAGCAAAACAGAAATTTAAAATCGTACATCAGTTATTCATTTGCAACATAACTCTAGATTTTGCTAGACTGCTAAATAGGCAAAGAAAATATGACCTTAAACATTTTACACCATCTCAGTAAAAAAAGTCCAAGATCTAACGAACTGAATGAGGCCAGCCTCAAAAGATTCTGCAGCTTACACATGGTTCAAATCTCATTTGACGCTACTGTGAAGAAAATGCTCAAAAACAGACAAGAGCTGTATTTAAAGGTTTATATTGCTTTTTAAGCGTTAACTACATTTGTGACCAATTTACTTTTAATTCATTATAGTTGACTTGTGTTTGATAATGGACCCTCACTTCTCTGGGTTGTTACCTTTGGATGTTTCAGGAGGTAGTCCTGACACATGGCTAACACTCGGTCTGGCTGCTGTTTGCCCAGAGTCAACATGGACTTCCTGACCTGCTCCTGGACCTCCGAGTCTTTATCAGTGGCTGCATCGAGTAGAGCCAGGGTCACCTCTAAAAGTTAAAAACACAGTTTCAGAGATGTATGAGGAGAAAAGGAGAAAACATACGTGGCTGGGCAACATTTTAGACACCTGAAATGACATGAGCAAGATATACATGGCTTAGCCTTTAGAAAAGAAGAGACTCACGTTCTACATCTGCCTCATCCATGGTGGACAGCAAGGAGCTCTGGCTTCCTGGAGCCAGAGACCAAAGATGGATTGTTCCTCCTGGGAGACAGATGGGCTAGAGCTAAAAAACAACAAAAAAAACCCACAGTGTAAAGTGTGGGTTTAAGGCTAATACTTTTCCTAAATATGCAATTCATAAGAATGTCGAACAAACTGATACTAAGTCTGTGTTTAAACAGGACAACCACCAAAATTATTCTCTTCTTTTAAAATGCAAGTATTTCCATGCCAGGAGGATAATATACTACCTTTAGGCTATATACACTCCCTGGTCATCCATTGGTTACACCTTTCTAGTACTGGGTTGGACCACTTTCACCTTCAGAATTGTCTTAATTCTTCATGGCATATATTCAACAAGGTGTTAGAAACATTCCTCAGAGATTATTGTCCATACTGACATGACAGCATCATGCAGGTGCTGCACATTTGTAAGTGGCATATCTATAATGTGAAACTCTTGTTCCACAACATCCCAGAGATGCTTAATTGAATTGAGATCTGGTGACTGTGGAGGCCATTTAAGTACAGTGAACTGATTGTCATGCCATGTCAAGAAACAAGTTTGAGATGATATGAGCTTTGCAACAAGACACATTATTCTGCAGCCATCCGAAAATGGGTACACTGAGGCCATGCAGGGCTGGACATGGTCAGCAACAATACTCAGGCAGGCTGTGGCACTTCAACGGGACCCAAAGTGTGTCACACCATTACACTAGCACCTGCAGCCTGACCCATTGATACAAGGCAGGATGGATCAATGTTGTTTAAACCACATTCTGAATGTTGCAGCAGAAATTTAGATGAAAACCAGGCAATGTTTTTCTAATCTTCTATTGTCCAACTGTGGTTATAGTTACTTGAATTACTGTTACCTTCGTATCAGTTTGAAGCAGTCTGACCATTGTCTGGATGTTTTCTTTTTTTTGGACCAGTCTCTCAACCCTAGAACTGGTTGTGTGCCAAAATCCTAGTAGATTAGCAGTTTCTGAAATACTCTGTCTGGCCCGTCTGGCAACAACCATCACGCCATGTTCAAAAATCACTTAAAATCACCTCTGTTCCCCATTCTGATGATGTGGTTGAACTTCAGCAGGTATTCTTAACTAAATCCGCCGAGTTGCTGCTTTGTGATAAGCTAATTAGCTATTTGTGTCAAGGACCAGCTGACCAGGTGTACCTAATGAAGTGACCGGTAAATGTACATGCCAAGAGTTGGCAGTTGCGCACAGAAACATGAAAACAGCTGCTCAGTCTGACACCGGGAACCTGGGTGGACTATATGAGAGCAGACGATTGATCTATGTGGCAGATTCGCACTGAGACACACATTATTGTTTAGCGTTGTACTCAACCAAAAGCTAACATTTCTAATTAGATTGATTTGACTGTTAAGCCCGTCACGCATGCTGGGCTTGCTGGTTAACACCACCATCACGTTAATGAAGCCATCTAAACATGACACTAAAGGTAAACACACCTTGCCGGGGAAGCTAATTAAAGCGCTTGGAGTGAATTCATTTGTAGATAGCGTTACAGTTTAATATTTAGCTTTAACCTGCTTGGGTGGTGATGCTGCTGTCGCAACCTACAGGCACTCGTTAGCATGCTAAACTAGCAGCTGCTGCAGCTGCTGCTACGGAAGAGCCTCTAGCCTCCTCAATGAAGCAAAACAACAACCGTGATAATTACGTTAACTCACCAACTACCAACCAACGTCCGCCAGGCAGTAACCTCTCCCCGCACGATAAACGGTTATCTTGATTTAAAAACAGGCTTGTGTGCCACTGTCACGGTAAGGCTTAGCTCTGCGAGTGTCTCACTTAAAGACCGCAGGTGTAAACACGCCTGGTCATGTGCTTCCAGTCAGCAGGAACGTATCAGGCGGGGTGGGCGTGGCCAGCGTGTAGATGTGAGACACATAGAGCCGCTACTGCACTGTTACTGCCAGCAAATGAATTATTTCTTTCTGTTGGGAAAGATGGTTGCTCGACATAGTTTTGAGGAGGAATAAAAAAGTTTGCAGTATAGACAGAAAGAATCCCAACTCCCAAAAGGTTGAGATACTGTGCAAAAATATAAATAAAAGCACAACGCAATCATTTCCAAATCTTATAACCCAATATTTTGTTCACAAAGGAACAATGAACATATCAACGATGCACCTAATGTTTTCAGTTGGCTTCTACAACAAAGCCAATTGAAAACATTATCTTGCTGAAATATGCAAGGCCTTCCCTGAAAAACAGGTCATCTGAAGGAGAGCATATGTTGCTCTAAAACCTGCATATACCTTTAAGCAATAATGGTGCCTTTCCAGATGTGCAAGCGGCCAGTACCATAGGCATTAATGCACCCACATACCATCAAAGATGCAGGCTTTCGAACCGAGTGCTAACAAGCCAAATGGTCCCTCTCCTCTTTAGTCCAGAGGACATGACATGCCATTTCCAAAAAGAGTTTCACATTTTGATTAATCTGACCACAGAACAGTTTTCCACTTTTCCTCAGTCCATTTTAAATTTGCTTTGGCCCAGAGAAGTTGGCAGTGTTTCTGGATCATGCTACCTGAGGGTGTGAAGATCATGAACATCCAATATTGGTTTTCGGTCATGTCCCTTGTGCACAGAGATGTCTCCAGGTTCTCGGAATCTTTTGATGATAACATGTACTGTAGGTGATGGAGTATTCAAAGTCTTAGCAATTTTAAATTGAGCAGCACTATTCTGAAATTTCCCGATAATTTGTAGACTCAGTTTCACACAGATTGCTGAACTTCTGTCCATCATCACTTCGGAGAGACTCTGCCTCTCTGAGGTGCTCTTTTGACACATCACTGGCCTCTTGACAGTGAACTTAATTAGTTGTAACGTCTTCCTCCAGCTGTTTCTTTTCAGTACCACTTACTTTTTCTGCCTTTTGTTGCCCTTATTCCAACTTCTTTGAGACATGTTCCTGTAATCAAATTCAAGATGAGCTGGTATTTTTCATGAAATGGTAAAATGTCTCATTTTAAACATTTGATATTTTTCATATATTCTTTTGTGAATGAAATACTGTTTTATGAGATTTGCAAATCATTACATTCTGTTTTTATCCACATCCCAACCTTTTGGACATTTAGGGTTGTAGATAGATAGCGCTTTATTCATCTCAAACTGGGAAATTCTTATATTACAGCAGCAAGCACACAAAAAAGTCTACACAGTACAAAATATACATGTAGAGAATATGTGCAAAAAATATTCAATATCCCCCCTGAGATTAATAAAGTTTTCCGATTCTGATTATACATATATATGTACCTTCAGCTGCCTCCTTGTATTCTCCCCAAAGAGTCGCCACAGCAGATTAATCCACATTGGTAATCTGGTAGTGGTTTTACAATGGATGCCCTTCCTGACGCAACCCTCCAAGGTGAGAGGGGCTTGTGTCCCCACCTGGAATCGAGCCAGGGACCTTTCACTTGTAAGGCAATTGTGTAAAATGCTTACACTATGGGGGACACCCTGATTATAAATATATAGAACATACTATACTATAAAAATGACTATTTAGGAAAATATGTAAAAATTTGAAATATAAAACAGCAATTAAGGTACTAAGAGGCGTAAAATGTATACATTGTATACACAGACAAGTAGACAACTTACAGTTTGGTAGAGGGCAATTTGCAAATGTGAGACAAGATATGCAAATTATGTGGCTAAAGTGAAAGAAGTTTACTGGACTGGAAAGTAGATGGGACCTACAGCAGAAAAAGCAGAGAGTTCTCTGTTGGACAAAGGTGAGGTGTTTAGAGAGCTGTTGCCTGGGGCAGATCTCCTGAATTAGTTCTTGTGACAGCAAGGCCGTATCAGTCTGTAAGAGAAAGAGCTCTGCCGCTTGTCCAGTGTGTAATGCAGAGGGCTGTCACTGTTATCCAGGACTGATAATAGTTTATCCAGTGTCCTCCTCTCCACCACAGCTTCAAAAGTGTCCAGTTTGCATCCAGTAACTTTCCTTATTAGTTTGTTTAGCCTGTTCATACTGCTGGCTCTGATGCTGCTCCCCCAACAAACTACAGCGAAGTAAAGTACACTGGCCACAACAGACTGATAAACAATTTCCATCATCTTGCTGCACACTTTCAAGGATCTCAGCTTCCTCAGGAGGTCTGCTCATCTCCTTCCTGTATACAGCCTCTGTGTTGACCTTATGCTTCAGTCCATTGCTGATGTGCACTCCAAGGTATACCTTCAGACCTCCAACTTGTAGCCATCCTCTCCCATTATGCACAGGGGCCACAGAGACATTTTTTTCCTCCTGAAGTCCATCACCAGCTCCCTGGTACTGGACATGTTCAGCATCAACTTGTCCAAGACAACCTGTAAAAGGCTGTAGTTTTTATGTTTAATGCAGTTAAAGAAAACAATTATGATGTGAGTGTAAATGGTACACGCATTCAAGTTGGAGTTTGAAGAAAACATATTTTGATTCAGTCTGAGAGAGAAAAGTGGAAAAGTCATTTTCATATAAACTGGAAATAGGCATGTATTCTCTGTATACTGAGCTAGTACTTTGGTCTTATAGGACTCTAAAATAATCTACTGGGAGAAAAGTAAACACCTATATTATTTTGTCACAAAATGGAAATTACTCTGCAAATATCAAAATTCTCTTGGGCTTATGTGGGTTACTTCTCTAATTTTGAGTAGCTTGAGTGTGTGGAGGGAAGTGAAAACTATGACTATACAGTGGGTGGGGTCAAAGGTGGAGTGGGGGTTGAGGGGTGGTAGCTCCAGTCATAGATAATTTCCAAAACAGAATTTTTTAATTTAGTTTAATTTGAGTCACATGGTGCCATTTCTCCTCTGTCACTGAGTCAAATTATCAATGTTGCTAATGTTGTTATCCTAGGGAAATACCACCATCTAATGATCCACTCTAGTATTGTCATCATGTGAGTAGTTTTTTTTCCTTTTGAGGATTTCTGACCAAGCAAAAGAAATGCCTTAACCAAGAATAGAAAATACAGTAAGTAATATAAAAATTTACCCCCCTGTCTTAGGCTAACATGCAGTTGCTGTCAAACTCAGGTAAAAACATACAAAAAAAAATACAAACTTTTTTTTCAACCCGTTTTTTTAACAGTTATAATTTAATATTGTATTCACATTTTGTTACAATCAGTATATTTTTAGTTTAGAAATTCTTTAGATTAGATGTGTGTTTTTATTGCCCCCCTCTCCTGCATAAACATGAACATCAAGTAATTTATTTAGTGCTATTCATTTGTGCAAGAATGTAAAATTTAAAATTTCTAACTGACACAATACAAGTCTGCTCAACCCTGCTTAACACTGGATATATCATATCCTGTTTGAAAAATTGGGATGGCCCTCCTTAAAAAATAGAAGAGATCAGCATGATAGGGTGTTTATTTCTAAGGTTCTGCTGTAAAGACTGCCTGGTCACCAATGCTCTTTGCTTAAATGTATGAACCCCATTTCCAGAAAAGTTGGGATATTTTCTAAATTGCAATAAAATCTATGATATGCCAATTCATTAAAACCTTTATTTAACTGACAAAAGTGTGTTACAGACATCAAGATTTAAATTTGTGTATATTTACAAAATACAATTAGGTTGGTCAGTAACACTCTTGAAAATCTATTCCTTGTGCTTTTGCCAGTAAAATGAAGGTGCACATGAATTAACATATGACAGATATTTGGTTTTGAAAATATCTTTTCTGCAATTTACTGTAGTACTCACAATGTCAGGGCACATGATATTCCAGCATTAGCTTTACCTCTTAATTATACTCAACTTGTAAAAACTGGAAAATATGAAGCTACATTCACCTGCTTCATTAGAAAATTTTAAAAGGTTTCCTTTTTGTATCTGCCGTCTGACTTGCACATGCTTTTAATAGTTCCTGAAGATGTACATGTATCTATGTATTATATGTCTGTCTGTCTACTCTCAACATGTATATGCTTGGTTACACTAGTAAGAGACCCCAGTCTCATTGAGACAACTTGTATAAATACAGAAAAAAATTGTGAAACTTAGCAATTATTGATTATAGAACCAGAATCAGAATCATGCCTTTATTGTCATTATACAATGTACAACGAGATAAGAGAACTACTCCTTTCAAAGTGCAGTGCAGATATATACACAAATACAACAACACAACATTGCAACAATATAATTATAGTGTCTAAAATGAAGCTAGAAGGAAAAAGTGTTGAATTATAAAATCTGTCATACAAACCTCAATATCTTCAGTTACTTGATTGTCATTTTATCTTCCTCATATGTGAAACAATGCTGTTGCAATATGAAAACTATTTGCAATTCAGAAAACCCTTGTGCGGCATAGCAGTTTTGTGACAAGATGGCTCCAGCTGCTGAACTGTTCAGGTGATGAAGTGTTTCTCATCTCCTAAAGGTTTTTGTGCAGTTTGTTTTAGCCACCTTCAGTTTCTTGCTCCATCACTTAGGCCACCAGGGATTATAAAATACTCAATATGCCATCCACCATGAACATTCACACTGATCACAGAGGTCATCAGTCCATGCAGATATTAAACTGTTTAACTAGAAAGTGTCTCACACTGTGCAGAACAAACCCTTATCTTATATTTAGGGACCATTTTATGAAATACAACTCGGCTGGAAAAAAGCATTGTGTTTCATTTAATATTTATGCATTTTAGGTCCTGGAATGCAAAGGGTATTCAGAAGGTGAAGGACCTTTATTCAGATGGCATTCTGCTTACATTCGATCAATTATGTCAGAGGTACCACATTTCGAAGAAGCACTTCTTCAAATATTTGCAGTTAAGAAGCTATATTTCTTCAAAACACAAACAGATAATGTGTACACCATCTTTATCTAAATTAGAGGAAACAAAACTTGCTAACTTAGAAAGGAAGGGCCAAATATCTAAATACTATAATATGTTAGTAGCACATAGCACATTTCGACTACATATAGCTGGCGCAGAACATAGTGAAATGAAATAGTGTTTCTCCAGGACCTGGTGCAGCATATAAACATGTAAACATATGACATGTGACAGAGACAGGACTAGTTTTTATTTCTACAGTTAAAAAAATTTAAGTTTAAAAGATTTTTTTAAAAAAAGAGATAAATAAATA
>VUQH01046541.1:3619-18706 GCA_015106775.1 Etroplus canarensis
TGGGTGGATGGATGGAGGTAGGGACAGAAGAAGGGGGGACACAAAGGAGAGCCTGTCACACTCACTTAGATGCTGAAATATTAAAGTGAGCAGTCAGGTTGTAATTTTCCCGAGAAAGCCGAGGGAAGAGGGGGGATAAGTGAAGCAAAAGAAGGAGGGAGGCGGGGGGGACAAGTGATAGAGATGCAGAGAGAGGAAAGGTATCACCACTGATCTCTCTTTCCTCTCTTCTTGGAAGAGACACGGGCACACATTTAATACTGTTACTTTAATTAGCTTGGCTTTTTACGGTCTGTCTCTCTCTGCTCCTCTTCTCCGCAAGATGTGAATAATTCAACAGAAATGGTGTACCACTGCCTTAAAAAGACAGCAGGCCAACTGATCTGCAATGTATCTGTGGGAAAGACAGGAAGAGAGTGAGGACAGAATAGATGGTCCCCAAATCTGGCAATAGGCTTTGCTTGTCGAAAACCTCAAGAGTTTTTCTTCCAGTCCAACACATCATGTATTACAGCAGGTGGTCTGTAGTTATCTGGATATACATGTACAGTGTTGTGCTTAGATTTTGTTTTGTTTTTTTGTTTCTGTGATGTGTTGGATATTTGGTCCAGCCTGCATGGGGCAACAAATCCCTGATGTATTTCAAACAACAAAAAATATCATAACATTACATATTCTGAAACACAGAATTCACAAAGTTATGTGTTAATCTTTATAATGCACAAGTATGTTACAGAAGGGCAGGAAGGTCCCAAAACTAAGCTTATAAGTATTTCAGAAAGTGCAGCTTTATGGATTTTGGAGGTTTTTCTTGTTGAATCTGTTGCACTACACTAAAGTGTGAGAAAAATGTCTTACTATGTCGAATATTTGTGTAACTAAAAAGCTGGACAATATTAGACAAAAGTATTGGACACATTACACATAAAAACTGTAGGAGATTTTATGACATCCCCATTCTAAATCCACTGACATTACTGTGAAGTTGGTCTCCACTATGCAGTTATAACAGCTTTAACTGTTCTGGGAAGGCTTTCTATCAGATTTTGGAGTGTGTTTGTGGGAATTTTTGCCCATTCATCCAGAATAGCATTTGTGAGATCAGACACTGGTGTTGGATGAGAGGGTCTGGCTCGCAATCTCCATTTTAGTTAATCTCAGAGGTATTTGATGGGGTTGAGCTTGGGGCCTTCTGCAGGCCAGTCAAGTTCTTCCACACCAAACTCATGTAATCATGTTTTTATGGACCTTGCTTTGTGCATTGGGCCCCAGTCATGCTAAAACAAAAAAGCTATCTCCAAACTGTTACCACAAATCTGGGAGCATAGAATTGTCCAATATGTCTTGTTAAGTTGAAGCATGAAGATTTCCCTTCACTGGTACTAAGGGACCCAGGCCAACCCCAGAAAAATAGCCCTATAGCATTATCCCTCCTTGACCAAACTTTACTGTTGGCACAATGCAGTCAGGCAGGTAATATTTTCCTGGCAGTTGCCAAACTCAGATTCATCCATCAGACGGCCCAACAGAAAAGTGTGATCCGTCACTCCATAGAATGTATTTCTGCTGCTCCAAAGCCCTGTCATCTTAACACCACTCCATCTGACACATGGTATTGTGCTTGGTGATGTAAAGCTTACATGCCGCCACTTGGCCATGGAAACCCATGCCATGAAGCTGCCAGAAGAGTTTTGGAGCTCTGTAGTTATTGAGTAAGCAGTGCGTTTGCATCTCACACATATACTACAACTCAGCACTCGGTGACCCTGCTCTGTCAGTATGTGGTCTGCCACTTTGTGGCTGAGTTGCTGTGGTTCCTAAATGCTTCCACTTTGCAATTACACCACTTACAGATGATTGTGGAATATCTAGGAGGGAAGAATTCCCACCAAATGACTTGTTGCAATGGTGACATCAGTACCACACTTAAATTCAGCAAGCTCTTTGGAATAACCAATTCTTTCACAAATGTTTGTAAAGGCAGACTGCATGGCTAGGTGCTTGATTTATACATCTGTGGTAATGGGACTGAGTCAACCACCTGAATTCAATGACTAAGAGCTCTGGTACTCTTGTTCATATAGTGTAGTTTCAAAAGCATGGACCCCCAAATGCAAAGAAAACATTCATGGCAACAATGAAACGAGTTAGGCCGGAGCCTGCAGTTTTGGGGAAGACCTCATTGAGGACTGATGATGGTTTCTGGGCCTGGCAGATTCCCCGATACCTTTGAGTGAATTTGGAAAACAGAAATAAAGGGTAGGGAGGGTGGGGCACAGAACTGAGAATAAATGGGTATGTTAGGCAAGTAGACATTTATAGACATATAGCCAAAAAGAAAGTGTTTGGGGTGTGGTCCCGCTCCTGAAACTCAGATAAATCATCTCTAATATGTGCAGAATTTCACATAACAAATGGAAGAAAGTTGCCACAAGCATAATTTGTGTTCTAGTATAAGATTTTCTCCTCATCTCTTGCCGACTTTCCAATTTATGGATCTGAAGACACAATTCTCTGTCACTCTTCACATAACATTTAAAAATATGAAAATGCACAGCTTGTGTGTGGGTGTATGTGCTGGTGTGTATGCATGTCAGACCACTGCTTAACTTACCAACTGGGGCAGGACACTGCTGGTTGATGGGTTTGGTCATAAGTGGGGAAAGACGCAGAAGCAGTGATACAGTTTGTCTCACTTATCATCACATTGATATTGTATTATCTTTGGGTATGTGTGTACATGCATGTGTGTATCTGCCATGACAGCCTGTCAACCTGCAAACTCACTCCCAAAACCACTCCTGTCTCAGGATCCCCAGCTAAGCAGCATCACTGTCTGGATGTGTAAGCTCGATGACTGAAGGAGCCGCTGTGTGCTTAGCGGCCGCTACAAGGTGAAGGTTGCTGTGCCAGGCTGAGGTCAGCTGTCCCCAGTGTCAGCCCTGGAGGTTTCACTGTCGATGCTGGAGGGAAGAGAGGACTGAGACACTTTCTGTCTCACCCTCACACACAATGATATAAACACTGGTATGCCTCAAGTCATCTTTCAGCTTTTGAAAAAGTTTTAATGAGCTGAAAATAACCCCTGCCCCCACCTCCACATTGCCCTCTTTCTATCTTTGCCTTTGTCTCTCCTTTGTGTGGCTTGTCTCCATTCCAATCATAACTCGCTTCAGTGGTCGCAGAGTAACGTCTGAAATAGAATCGACATGGCAGCCTGAGTCAGCCAGGACAGCGAGCTGAACACAGATTAGTCATCCTGGCGAGGTGCTTTTGTCCAGGGACGATGACAGATCTATGAAATGAACGGGAGAGTGATGCACCAAGGGTGTCTGCCTGTCTCAGCTAGGATTACAGATACTCCTGAGTGTGTGTGACCAAGGTTATGTGTATGTGTGTGTGGCTCTATAAAAAGACATGATTATACAGGTCAGTCTCAACTTTAAAGTTAGAATTACTTTAAACTGGGTTGTACCATCTGCAGCTTTTCAGAAGGAGGTGGACAGATCTGCAAAAACATAGAACAGTTGGACAAACAGCATAAGGATAGGCTGGTCTGATACGGTAAAGTGCAAAAGAGTTCCCATCATCCTCTTGTACTTATTTATTTGCATGTGTGCTTCATGACTCCCTTTCTGCTGGCTACAAGCCGGACAACAACTTGTCTCACAGTTGTGAGAGCTGTTTTGTAGCTTCCCAATCAAACATGATCTGCTGCCACTAATCTTGTTTGCGACTAGATCGCTCACCATAATCCTTTCCACAACAAATAGACTTCCACAGCACACAGTGAAATTTACCCCCAGCTAGGTTGGGACAGGCTCTCACGCTATCCCGTGGATTTGGAGCCACTGAAAATATTTCAACAAGAGAGGCCTCCTTTATCTGACTCCTTATAACTTTGCCAAAGAAAGGTGTCACAAGATCAGCTCTCCTTGTTTCATCCAGTGTTATCTTTCATTATTAAACATGTACAACATAATCTGTGATGTCTACCAGCACATTATTTTCTGAAAGACAAGCTGCAAAAACACTCGAGTTTATCCCTCGAGGGAATGGACTATAAGCTGTTGTTGTGAGGTTTTTTTTTGATAATTCTTTATTTTGAAATAATAACTGTTAATGGCTGCATGCTCCAAAACCCAGAACCATGCTGCAAATCAATGTATTATTGTAAAAATGAATAACCTCACTTAAAAAAAAAGAAAAGAAAAAAGCAAGACCTGCTATTGCTTTATTAAATCATTTTATTTTTATTTTGACATAATTTAATTTTATTAGTAAAAAATCTGAGCACCATACAGTTATTTTTATTTTTATTGTTTGAGTTTTTGTTTGTTGCAAGAAACAGTGTAGGAGTACAAACTCAACATGAATGTAAATGACCACATGGTGGGTGTTTAACAGGCTTATTCTACTAATTTTATTATCCGTATACCAGCAAACTTAAATAAATTTGAGTTTTTCCTTGCAGCATTTTGTTTATTACAGAGTTGAAATTACTTAAAAAGGCCTTTGGGAAATGATAAATGAAAACCTGACTTATATCAAGTTTGTTCATCATGTATGCAGGAGAAGAAGGACCCAAACGCAGAGTCAGAAAAGGCAGATCTAACTGAACTGAAAGTGAGCCTTTATCATGGCTGTTGCTGAAACACTTGTACCTTCAGCTGCTCCCTTGTATTTTCCCCAAGTGGCCACCACAGCAGCTTAATCCACATCAGTAGTTTGGCAAAAGTTTTATGCCAGATGCCCTTCCATAGTGAGAAGTGTTTGCTCCCCACCTGGAATTGAACCAGGGACCTTTTGCTTGTGAGGCAAATGTGTAAACCGTTACACAAAGTCCAGAAATGCAGAAAACCCAGTAAACACAAACAAGAAACTAAAGACTGACACACAGGGAGGAAAACAGGAGGAAGATGATCACAGATGACAACAATCAGGGAATCAGGGAAGACAGGATGCAAAAGTCAATAATAAGCACATAAGTACAAATGATTACCAAAGTAAATCAGGAAAGACTCAAACTAAGCATAAAAACACAAAACAACATACAGGGGAGATACAAGGAAGACAGGAGGGGGAAAAACACACTTAAGAGACTAAACCATCACTATTTGAATACTAAAACCCCATTAAACTAAAGAAACAAGAAATAAAACAAGAACAGCTCAAAATACAGAAATCAAAAATTATTCTTCTCTTGGCTGCTCCCATTAGGGTTTGCCACAGCAGATCATCTGCCTCCATCTCACCCTATCTCTTGCATTCTCTATTGTTACACGAACCCTCCTCATGTCCTTCTTCACTACATCCATGAACCTTTTGTGTGCTCGTCCTCTTCTCATCCTACCTAGTATCTCCATCTTCAACAGCCTTTGTCCAATATATCCACTATCCCTTCACTGCACATGTCCAAAATATTTCAGATTTTCCTCTCTGACTCCGAACCTCCAAAACACTCAACCTGAGCTGTCCGACAGACTGTAACATTGTTATACTACATCTGACATCTGTGACATTTAATTCACAAAAAACAAGGTACACTGGCACAGTATTTTACACATTTAAAATGTTAAAAAGGTTTATACGAATATTAGTGAGCTCTTAACAACAATGCACAACACTGATACAAAACCACACTTCCTTCCTTGCTGCCACGAGACTATTTACTTAATCAGACAGTCACATATCACCCCAATACTTAAATTGCTTCACCTCCTTCAGCATCACTTTTCAGCCCTCTCACTTATGAATTATGGTCTGTCCCATTTACTCACCCAAGGACCCAGGCCCCTCTCACCATGGAGGGTTGTGTCTGGAAGGGCATCCGGTGTAAAACCGACTTTTTGGGGAGAACACAAGGGAGCAGCTGAAGATACATTTTTTCTAAAGAATTTAGGCTAGTCAAAGAGCTTCACTTTGCGCATCTTAAGCTTTTATTAAATTTGTCTCAGACAATTAGAAACATCCATGTCCTTGGGTGTGTCCAAATTTCTGACTGACACTGTATATATTTACAGGAATGTTTGTGTAACATGTTTGCTCCAGCTATGTTTTAATGAATTATGCATTTGTCATTTTCCACACTGTACTACTTTCAACTTTGATTTTCTTTTCTTGTGAAGTTCTTTGGGGGCCTGATGTTATTACTGCTTTTAAGTACAGTATTTTTTGTGTATGTTTTTAAATTCTGTGTATTCTAGTTTTGTAAGCTGTATATTAGCTTTTGTAAAGCAATTTGTGACCTTTTTGTTGTTGAAAAGGGTTTTATAAATGAATATTGCTTGCTTGATTTCTAATGAAAAAACCTCACAAAAATATCCATTCAAACAAACAACCTAGCAATAAATATTTTTATGAAAACTTTTTTTTGTTTTTGAACTCATGATAATGTACTGTAAAAGAAACAACATGTTTATTTGGATGAACAGGTTGTAAAGCTGTTTGTTGGAGTTTCCCACAGAAAACAGATGGCCTCAGCATTGCTATTAGTGTTGATTTAGGGAATGAGCCACTGTGTTTTGATGACACACACAGAGGCTCACACACTTGCAGAACTTTATCCCTCTGTAACCTGGACGGAGGAGGTGTGTGCGTGAGTGGACGACTGATTAAATCAACTGTCATTTCTAATTCTCCTCGGTCACCTGGGGTTATCCTGCACCATCACTGCTGAGAAAGGAGGAGAGGGAGAGGGCGTGTGGTGGGAGGGTTATGGGATGGCACAAAGAGGGAGATATTCTACTGCTTAGACCAGAAACTAGTTTTGTAGTTAATTGAGACAGATAAATCAAGATATAAATGCAAAGAATCCCAAACAAAGCTTGAAGGGGGGCTTTATTTCAAGATGGAGGTTGTCTTTAAGTTCCTTCATAACACTTCCTTTATTCATGCAGACTTCTGCTGAAAGGTCACACAGCTCATATCTGTGTTGCTTTGGTTGTGGCTTCAAGGAGAAAGCCGACTTAGTGTTGGAAATGAATTATGAATCTTAATATATACATAAAGCTTTGATGTGTTGTCAGTTTGTGCTGCTCTGCAGTAGAGCCGGGCATTCTCTTAAAAGCCTCAGCATTCAGATCGCTTCAGTCCTACGGACTTGCAGGTCAGCTTAAACTGTTTAAATGCCAAGACACTTTGGAGGATTCACACTGTTTTACATTGGGGTATAGACTAAGGTCACTAAAAGCAAACAGTACTGTTTTCACAACAGGAGCCACTGTTGAGGCTTGTTGAGTAGCATGCCAATCAAAGTAGATGTAGGTGTATGCCAGGATTTGTTCAGTCAGCATATTTACAAGCACTGTTCTATTACTTGACTCTTACAACCGCAAAGAAAGATTCGTTACACTAAGTGCACAGTGGCGCAGTGGTTGGCACTGTTCCTTCACAGCAAGAAGGTCATAAGTTCACATCCACTAACTGGCTGGGGCCTTTCTGTGTGAAGTTTGCATGTTCTCCCTGTGCTTGCGTGGGTTCTCTTTGGGTATTGCAGCTTTCTTCCACAGTCACCAGGCATGCATGTTAGATTAATTGATGACACTAAATTAGCTTGTAGTCTGTCTCTGTGTGTTGGCCCTGTGATAGACTGGTGGCCTGTCCAGAGTGCACACTGCTTTGCGCCCTGTCACAGCTGGGATAGGCTCCAGTCTTCCGTGAATTGGATCTTCTCCTTCTTTTGGCTTCTCCAGTTGGGTGTAACTACAGCAGATCATCTGCAGTCTTCCTCTTCTTCTCCTACCTGGCAGCTCCATCTTCAACAGCCTTTGTCCAATATATCCACTATCCTCCCTTGAACATGTCCAAACCATCTCAGCCTTGCCTCTCTGAATTTGTATCCAAACTAACTAAACCTGAGCTGTCCCTCTGATGGACTCATTTCTAATCCTGTCCATCCTGGTCACTCCCAGTGAGAATCTCAACATCTTCAATTCTGCCACCTCCAGCTCTGCCTCCTGTCTTTTTGTCAGTGCCACTGTCTCCAAACCATACATCATAGCAGGCCTCACTACCCTTTTGTAATCCTCCCCTTTCACTCTTGTTGCTATCCTGACTTGGATAAGCAGAAGAAAATGGATGATGGATTCTTGTAACAAAACTGAGCTACTTACAACACCTGCCACTATTGCTGAAGTTGTGAATTGTGCATGAATGCCAAAGAAAACAGACTGAATGAGATATGACGTGAACTTGGAAGAAGCAGCAAATTGCTGCAGGCATTTGAATTTCATCAAATTTCTTACTTTGATAACTCCTACTTGTCCATAGGTTAGATACATTTTAGTTCTTCTTAGTCTAGTAATTGACAAGAATTATCAGAAGACTTTGTAGACTTTGTCAGGTGATGTGACAATGGTGTGTTCTTTGGGCCTCATGATGCTGTTTGTTCACTAATGTTCTTTAACAGACCTCTGAGGCCTTCACACAACAGCTGTAGAGATTAAATTACACACAGGATTACTCTACAGCTGTTGTGTGAAGGCCTCAGAGGTCTGTTAAAGAACATTAGTGAACAAACAGCATCATGAGGCCCAAAGAACACACCAGCCAGGTCAGGGATAAAGTTGTAGAGAAGTTTAAAGCAGGGCTAGGTTATAAAAAAATCCCTAGTATTGAACATCTCATGGAGTACTGTTCAATTCATCATTTGAAAATGCTAAGAGTATGGCACTAAAAACCTACTAAGACATGGCCTTCCACCTAAACTGACAGGTTGGGCAAGGGGGCATCAGAGAAACAGCCAAGAGACCAGTGGTAACTCTGGAGGAGCTGCAGAGATCCACAGGTGAGAGACTCGGTCCACAGGAAAACTATTAGTCATGCACTTCACAAATCTCCCCTTTATGGAAGACTGGCAAGATCATGTTGGGACACAGCAAAAATGTGGAAGAAGGTGCTCCGATCAAATCAGACCAAACTTGAACTTTTTGGCCTAAATGCAAAATGGCAGAAAACTAACACTGCACATCACCCTGAACACACCATGCCCTCTGTGAAACATGGCGACGGCAGCATCATGCTGTGGAGATGCTTTTCTTCAGCAGGGACAGGGAAGCTGGTCAGAGTTGATGTGAAAGTGGATGGAGCCAAATACCGGGCAACCTTGGAAGAAAACCTGTTAGAGCCTCCAAAAGACTTGAGACTGGGGCAGAGGGCCACCTTCCAGCAGGACAACGATCCTAATCATACAGCCAGAGCTTCAATGGAGAACAACGCATACTCGTGTGTCAGAAGGGCCCAGTCAAAGTCCAGACTTAAATCCAATTGAGAATCTGTGGCAAGACTTTTAAATTGCTGTTCAGAGATGCTCTCCATCCAGTCTGACTAAGCTTGAGTTATTTTGAAAGAATACTGGGCAAAAATCCCAGTCTCTAGATGTACAAAGCTGGTAGAGACACACCCCAAAAGACTTGCAGCTGTAGATATTGACTCAGGGGGGATGAATACATATGCACGCCACAATTTTCAGATTTTTATTTGTAAAAAATTTTGAAAACCGTGAATCATTTTCTTTCCACTTCACAATTATGCACTACTTTGTGTTGGTCTATCACATAAAATTTCAATAAAATACATTCACATTTGTGGTTGTAAGGTAACAAAAATGTGGAAAAATTTAAGGGGTATGAACACTTTCCCATCTGCACAAGTATTTCTCATAATCTGACTGCTTATGTCTCCTGCGCCATTTGAGTTCTCTTTAACTCTGTTGTTGCACTAGATGTCAAAAATTAGAAGAGTACAGTGTTATCAGTACCTATTATTAGAAATTATGATCAAAATTAACAACAGGAAAACTATATCCCATTGTAATTAATCACAATTCATTTTGAACAATTTAACAATAGATATGGTTGACAAAGTTACAGGCCTTAAAAGTGCACTATTACCGATGCAAAATCCATTACCTAACCCTTTTAAGCTTTAAAGTGAGCACTTTTAAGTGTAGCAATGTTATCAATGTCTATTTACAATTGAAACAACCAAGATATTTTTTTTAAATTATAAGTCTAATATGTCATCTGTTTACTGCAAACACATACAATATTTAAAACAAACAGGAGCCATAAGAGTGAATTAAAAATGGATTTAAAGTAGTCTTTGGCTGTGCTATAGATAACATATGGCTTAATTATTACACACACACTTGCACACATAAATGTAGACTAACCAGACCTGGGCTGAATCAGGCAAGGGGGAGGTGAATTTTTATTAGGGATTGATTTTATCAGATGTGCCCCCTTCTCCTCCATCTATCCTGCCTTAGTCCTTTTCTCCTTCCCCTTCCTCCCCTCTGTCCTCCTCCTCCTCCCTCCTCTTTTCATTGTGGATGGTGGCGAAATATCAGTATTGTTTACGGTGAAGATTAGGGCAGAATTGGGCAGAAGGCAGTTGTTCTGTGACGATGGAGATAAGATAGGGGATGATGGTGTGTGTGTGTATGTGTGTGTGTGTGTGAATGCAGTTGGGTGTGTATGCCATGCAACCACGCCTTATCTCAGGAGCAGGCAGAGCAGACATATGAAGTTGTTCATTGTAATTACCCATGGCAAGTGTAGATTTCATAGTGAGATTTGGGGGAGAGTGTGACAGAATAAAAGCAAGGGAGGAAAACGAAAAGAGAAGGTGAGGAAAAAAGCGAAATAGGGAAGTTTGAGGTTGCTAGGGTGTGGACAGTCATAAAAAAACACACAAATGCCATTATACACATACACCTGACTTTCCTTTCTACTGTCTGCACATCATTCCGTCTAAGTATTTTACTGCTCTCATCTGTGATATCTTAATGCCGCCATATCTCAATGACCTTTTGTAAGTCTAACATCTTAGCCACTGTTCTAATAATCAGCTTCTCATGACTCATCCCCATCTTTCCTCTGTTATTCAATCAGTGATCTTTTCTCTCGCTACCCGTCTATTGCTCTCCACTGTAATTATCACACTGGATGAGAATGTCAGGTGCAGCCAACCAGATATTCATCTTCAAATGGTAAATCAATTGAGTTTCTGCTAAAAGTTTTTTTTTAAGTTCTCAAAACTTTACATTTCTTTACATGCCAACATATGTTGCACTTAAATGTCTGGAAAAACAATTTAGTCAAATGGGGGTGAATTTTTTTGGTATTTTTGGTATCATAGATAACATTCTTGTGTTGATCTTTAAATACAGGAGTCCTCATTCAGATATGAATTTAAGGTTATATAATTACAAATATAGCACCTAGAGAAGTTTGTGCACCTTGATTGATGTATTTGTTTTAAAAAAATCCAGAACTTACAGTCAGTACACATCTGCAACACATTAAATCAGTATTATTAAATGTGTGATAATACATTTATGATTGCTGACAAATTTAGTAACTGAACCATTACGGGTGACCAGAGCGGATCATGTATTATGAATCTACATTTGGATTTGGCAAAATTTTACACTGGATGCCCTTCCTGATGGAACCCTCCCCATATACCTGAGCTTGGGATCGGCACTAGGAGTACACTTGTGTGTGGCCTCTGTTGCTGGGATAGTAACTCAAACAAATGAATTACAGTTTTAGTCTTTTCTTGTGAATCCTACATCAAATATAAGAAGTTGTACAACCCCAATTTCAAAAAACTGTGTGGGACTGCATGAAATATAAATTTAAACACAATGTAATGATTTGCAAATCTCATCAACCAATATTTTATTTGCTAGAGTACATACAAAACATATCAAATGTTAAATTAAGACATTTCACTATTTTATGAAAAATACTAGCTCATCATGAATTTGATGGCAGCAGCACATCTCACAAAAGTTGGCAGAGGGCCATGTTTCTCACTGTGTAGTATCTCCTCTTCTTTAACAACAGTCTATAAACATCTGGGAACCGAAACAACCAGCTGTTTGGGAGAGGAAAGTTGTCCCAGGACTATTGAGCAACTGGAATCCTATATCAGACAAGAATGGATCTTCTTTGTCATATATTGTGTTTTATGATGTGTTAATGTTTTCAGTTGGTGAAAGGTCCGGCCTTCAAGCAGGCCAGTCCAGCCCCATCAGTCTTCTACTATGAAGCCATCCTGTCATAATAGCTGCAGTATGCAGTTTAGCATTCTATCATTGCTGAAAGGTATATGTTGCTCTAATATCTGCATATGCTTTTTAGCATTGATGGCGCCTTTTCAGGTGCCTTTTCAGATGTGTAAGTTGCCAGCCATATACTGTACCCCCATACCATCAGAGATGCAGGCTGTTGAATTGAACACAATAAAAAGCCAGATCGTCCCTTTCCTCTTTAGTCCAGAGAACACGGCATCCAAGATTTTCAAACTGAATTTCAAATTTCCATTCTTCTGACAACAGAATCATTTTCCCATGCAGTGATTTCTATGACAGAATCATGCCTGTTTGCAATGCAGTGCTGCCTGAGAGCCAAAAGACCACAAGCATCTAATATTGGTTTTCAGCCATGACCCTTGCCCAAGGAGATGTCTCCAGATTCTTGGAATCTTTTAATGATATAATGTACTGCAGATAATGGAATACTGGAATACTGCAATTTTTCAATGAGGAAAATTGTTCTGAAATTGCTCCACAATTTGCAGATGCAGTTTCTAGCAAATTTCTGAACCATCTTCACTTCTGAAAGACTCTGTCACTCTAGCAATCACATTACTGGCCTGTTTCAAATTAACTTAATTAGTTACAACATGTTCCTCCAGCTGTTTCTTTTTTGCACAACTAAATTTTCCAGTCTTTTGTTGCCCTTGTCCCAACTTTTTTGAGATGTGTTGCTGCCATCCAATTCAAGATGAGCTAGTACTACATTTTTCATTAAATAGTAAAATGTCTCACTTTCAGCATTTGTTATGTTTTCTTTGATCTTTTGTGAAAAAAATATTGGTTTCTGAGCTTTGAAAATCATTGCATTGTGTTTATTCATATTTTCCACAACATCTCAACCTTTTTGGAATTTGAATCGTATTATGATCCTGGAGTAAAAGATGGTTCTTTCCTTCATGTTTGATCAGAGTTGTCAAGTTGTGGCTGAGCTGCAAAGCAGTGATTAAACTATTCATAACTCAAAGATTTGCATCCCGTGACAAGGAGTTGCACTTAGATGTGGCCTCATGTTGCGGTCACAAGCTGAAAGAGTTTAGAATATTTTAAACCAAAGCCTAAAGCTCCACCGCTCATTCACTTATCGCTCATCATGCTTTGCTTTGTAGCTGACAGTCTGCTGCTAATGGACATTCCAGGCTGAACTTGAGTGGGCAACCTTCAATGTATCATATTAATCAATGGTATCATTCACTCTCATTGGCCATCACTTCAATCAGCTGCCTCAGAGTTAAGATAGGAGTAAATCAAGGCCCTTCTACTTCACGTTGCTGTCAGTTTTTTCATCTGTCATTGCTGCAAGTTGCTGAATTTCATTGACATTTTATGATGAGCCAGTTGCTACATTGTTGCTCTTCTCTTCCACTGTGGACACCCCTTAATTTCATCCCACTGGTTTTATTCCATCAAAGATTGCTCTTTCACCCTCATAGCAATGGATCAAAATGATAAAATATCATGAAATCCAAATGTAAAAGGTGCAATTAGCTTGAAATTTCCTACCGCTCATCATTAAATCTGACTTTCACATGTGCATCAATATTAGACACATCTTCCAGCTTTAATTAATTGAATGTATTTCTGTTCTTTTTCCATAAACCATGGAATGGTGAAGATAATATAGACAGTCTGTGGCCTCCTTCTGCTGTAAATGTCACACAGAAAAATAATGGCAGTTGATTGTATGCAGTGATAAAGGCTGTGGGATTTTGTGAAGTTATGATTTTTTTTCCATCAGCAACTATAATTCAAGTACTACAATTCAGATTATAAATAATATCTGAATTTATATGGTCCACATCAAGCCAAAGGTGATTTTCAGTGTAGAAAGTTCAGGCCATTATGATGGTCTTTCAGATCTCTGAATTCTGTTCAGTCCTCATGACAATGACATGGCAGCAGTTCTAGTGCATTTAAACATTTTTGTGTTGCTGGTATTTTACCATATTTTAGGTAAAGTCTGTGGTGCAGTTTAGTAATGAATTAAACTGTGGTTTAAAGTTAAAAGAAAAATCACAACAATCATTAAAGAGAAAAAAATGACAAATCCATTCAATGTAATAATTACTCTTTTAATGTTTTTTTTTAAAGTAATTTAAACTTATTCTCGGTGTTACTCTGTAATGTTACAATTATTGTAATGTAAGATTGTTTAAAAAATACTGAAAACGTTATTTCTCTGGGTTGAATGCAAGACAAATAAATTACACTGTACGAGTACTAAAATGGAAGTATAAATGTTAGAAAAAGAGTTCTTAAAAATTTGGCGCTTTAAACTAAAACTATTATCATTGCCTCACATTTCCAGAGAGAAGTAAAACATGTCTGTAGCAGTAATGCAAAAAACTCTGACTTAAAATATTCAGCTTAAGTAATGTTTTATTTATTGCACCATAAAAAGTGGCATGCCTGACATTTGTTACATTGGCACATTTAGGGTGCATGTACTGCACATTGGGTTTGTGAGTCAAGTATTTGTTCATATTTTTCAAAAATATTTTTTAAAAATACAACAGGGGTACCAACATTACACTGATAGCTTGATTATGATATCTTATTTAACAATGAAGAAATGTTATTGACCTCCATATAATCTACTTGACAGCATCCTCTTCAAGACCATTTTATGATGAATATCGTGGAAATCAAGAGCTATTTCAACCACTAAAGATTTTATTCCTTGGGAAACAACATCATGGGGTGCACATGTTTTGCTCCTTACCATCAAGATACATTTTAATTTTTAAAGACTGATTAATTGAATTAAATAATTGGGGTGGATAGGGGGGTCTAAATAGGAAACTAAAGACTAAAAAAGCTGAAGAAAAAGGTGAATGATGTCAATGAAACCAGTTAGAATATAGATTTTACTCTAAATTAAAATAGATAATTTTTAATTGTGCTTCATTTTGTGGAAGCAAAAAGACTCATGACAGCAGGTTGCTTTTACATATCTATATATCTTATCTATCTATCTATCT